>JALPVH010000048.1:0-267361 GCA_023242295.1 Diaporthe ilicicola | reverse complement strand
TCCCTTCCCCGGCTCGAGCCCGGCTTTACTGTGCTGCCCACCTCCCTGCCATGCGACGATGCGAATGTACCGAACCCCGGGGGGCGGCGCCCCCCCCCCCCCCCCCGCCTTGGTGGTGGCTGTTGACCGGGCCCAAGCTGCAGCTATCCTGACGCACATGTGGCCGTGATCCCGTCACAGTGGGTTCGGGCGATACGCATATGCTTTTTTCAACTTTGAGCCCGAGAGCCCGTGCAAGGGCTGGAAGGTGACGGCCGGGGAGGGGCGGGGGGCTCAAGGTCCATGATCCTTCCACTCACCGCATCTACCGGTACACTTTTTGGTGGTCTCCATGGGACGGCATCGGGATTTCCTCCCAACCCCCCCGCCTGGTTTGCCCTGCTTGCTCGCTTGCTTGCTCGCACCCTGGACATCGAATCGTGTCTGCTGCTGGCCAGTGACAGCTTGCATGATGAGTGGGGTTCTCCCTTCGGACCCGGCAACGCGCCTTTTCGCCCATCTTTGGTCGTTCGACCCAGGCGGGGGGATCCGCTGCACCTGCTTTTGGATCTGATCATGCACGGCAATCTTGCCAGGGCCCTGGCCGCTCATGTCGTGTCTCCTTCGTCTCCTTCTGTCTGGGCCTGGATGCGTGAACAAGACACTTGATGGGCAGGATCGTTCATCCCTTAAAGCCCGACATCTCTCCACTCCCCCTCCTCGGCCCGTCGCGCATTTCAGATCTGCCCCCTGGCCTGCACATCATGATTTGACCTTGTATATGGGTAGCACGTTTCTTCCACTCATCTGCGGCCCCGTCTCGGCACATCCCCTTCCAAGGGGTGCCCATCTGAGCACCCGCAAAGCCGCCCAGCACCCAGGCAGTGCCCGCCCGGCCCTGATCCATCATCATGGCTTTGGCCGAAGAGATCTTGGCGCCGCAGTGCCCGGCTCTGCCTGAGCTCCCCCCTGATGATTTCTGGGGCGAGACCGAATGGGCTGTCTTCAACACCATCCTGGACACCATCATCCCGGCTGTGGTGTCCAAGTCGTCACTGACGAATAAGGAAGGCCAACTAGCCATCCCGGATGGAGATTACTCGGCTGTGATGAGCAGGGCCAGGGCTACGACGCTCGAGGCACAAGATGAGGCATCTCTGAAGGCCTTCATGGAGGACAAAGTCTCAACGCACCCTGCTGTGCGCGAGGTTTCTCTTCGGATAGCTGCTCGACTATCAGTCGCGCAGAGGGACAGCTTGCAGCGCCTCCTCAAACTCTTGTCGTCAGCATCCCTCTCATCATAGCCCTGGCCGACTCGACGTGCCGTGAGTGCCACTGACAAGTCGTGAATATGCATAGATCCAGCGTCGGCGCGTTCCTCCTAACCGGCTCATGCATCCCCTTCCACCAGCAACCGGCCCATGTCCGGGAGTCCATCATCCAGGCTTGGCACGACTCCTGGTTTCCTCGGATGAGGATCGTGGCCAGGAGTCTTGTCAGGATAAGTCAAGTGAGCTGGCTGATGTCCTCGCCCACGTTTCGCGAGGTCACGGGCTACCCGGACATCCCGGTGAACTGGAAGCCAGGCCCTGACTTTGGCTACAAGTTCCTCCAGTTCCCAGCCCCCACATCTAACTCCAAGCCGGAACCTGACTCCGAGACCGCACCAGCCACCATCGAGACAGACGTCGTGATCGTCGGCTCAGGCTGCGGCGGCGCAGTCTGCGCAAAGGTCCTCGCCGAGGCAGGCCACCGGGTCGTCGTTGTCGACAAGGGCTACAACTTCCCCACCTCCATGCTACCGCTGACGGGCCCCGTCGCCAGCCGCTACCTCTTCGACAAGAGCGTCGTCCACTCCGCAGACGGGTCGATAGGTATCGTTGCCGGGGCGACGTGGGGCGGCGGCGGGACAGTAAACTGGAGCGTGTCCCTGCGGACCCAGGATTTCGTGCGGAAAGAATGGGCTGCCCAGGGGCTGGGCTGGTTCGAAAGCGCCGAGTACGACGAGTGCATGGACCGCGTGTGTGAGCGCATGGGTGTGGCAACGGACCCAGTGGTGCAGAGCCACCGCGGGCAGATGCTGCTCGAAGGGAGCAGGAAACTGGGCTGGAAGGCTGGAGTGTGCCCACAGAACTCCGGGGGGAAGGAGCATAGTTGTGGTCACTGTACCATGGGGTGCGGCAGTGGAGAGAAACAAGGGCCGAGCACAACCTGGCTACCTGACGCAAGCCGCGCCGGAGCCGAGTTCATCGAGGGCTTCGCCGTCGACAGGGTGCTACTTGAAGAAGCTGATGGCACCAAGAGGGCGACGGGCGTGGTAGGCACCTGGACATCCAGAGATTCTCACGGAGGTGTAGGTGGGCCACTGGCGGAGAGAGTCTCCAGGCAGGTCGTTGTCAAAGCCAAGAGGGTGGTCGTGGCGTGCAATGCGCTGTTCAGTCCCCTGCTCCTGATGAAGAGCGGCCTCACGGTGAGTCTGAATCTCAGATATCCTGGCCCAACTTGGAAGGGTGTTATTGCAAGACTAACGGCCAGCAGAATCCCAATATTGGCCGCAATCTATATCTCCATCCATGCAACATGGCAGGCGGCTTCTATCCCGAGGATGTCCGCCCCTGGGAAGGTAGGCAGGCACCTAAGCATGCCCCAAGCCAGACACCTCCCGCAAGAGCCTCCGCCGTGCTGACTCTCAGCCCAGGTGCCATCATCACGAGCTACTGCTCCCAGTTCGAGAACCTGGACGGCAACGGCCACGGCGTCAAGCTCGAGACCACCAACATGACGCCCTACACGTGCCTCTCGGCGATGCCGTGGCGCAGCGGCCTGGACTTCAAGCTGTCCGCCCTGCGCTACCGCCATTTCGCCGCGTTCATCTCGGTGGCCCGGGACCGCGACCCGGGCAGGGTGCTCGTGGACCCCGCGACGGGCGGCATCCAGATCGAGTACACGCCATCGGCCTTCGACCGCGCGCACGCCGTCGAGGGCGACCTCGCCCTGTGCAAGATCATGTACGCCACCGGCGCGAGGGAGATAAACCCCTTTATCCACGGGGTGGAGCCGTACGTCCGCGGCGACGCGGAGCTCGAGGCCGCTGCCAGGTCCGCTGCCGCGAACAACGGCCCAGGCCTCTACCAGATCGACGACGCCGGGTTCTCGGCCTGGCTCGACAGGGCGAGGCGGCTGGGGAATGTCCTGGGCAACCCACCGTGCTCCTCCGCCCACCAGATGGGCACGTGCCGAATGTCGGCCTCCGAGGAGAAGGGCGTGGTCGACCCATTCGGGAGGGTGTGGGGCACGGAGGGGCTGTACGTCGCCGACAGCAGCGTGTTCCCGTCGGCGAGTGGTGTCAACCCCATGATCACTGTGATGGCCATAGCTGACCGGATAGCGAGGGCGGTGGACCGGGACTTGAACCAGTGAGTGTGTAGAAAATCGGCTGGGCCTGGGAAATTCAGGGGCGACATGAATATGCCAAAACCTAGGGAGGGTTGTCGATTTTATGGATGGTAAATATATGCATATATGCGCACATATAACTATACGTTGGCCATGTTTCCGAATCCAGGAAACCGATGTCGTAATCCCATTGTTGTGACCGTTGATCATCGTGCATAAACAAGGCACTTCGTACATTGTCCTCTCAACCATACATGCTTTGGTTTCTACCAAGGCTCGGAATTCAGGGATCGCACCACCAGGATGCGCACACGCACAATACTGTACATCAAGGTCTGTATGGTCTCGAGTTGGAGCTGAGTGCCGGGGCTTGTGCAGCTCACCGTCTGCTGACTGGAGTGTACATGTACACAAATAGGAGAGTGATGGCGGATGATATTAGGATAGAAAGACATGGCAAGATTGCCTATGCGTCCTGCAGTAGCCTGGAATTGATCCCTGGAAAAGGATAACCTCCAATCTCGTGTGGCCGCTGGACTTTGGATCAGCACATGGACAAAGCCGCAAATGAGATGCATGATAATCGATGAGCTATCAACTTGTGATCTGCGCTGCCTCGTCTTCATCCTCGGGATACCGACCCCCTATATTTTGAACAAATATTGGATACTTCTGATTTCTGCTCCTACGTTCCAGCGCAAGTGCCTTGGCAGCTCGTCTCCTTGTGTGCGCTCAACCTGTTGCCACCCAGTCGGTCTGCACGTCCCAGTCCGCATCAGCGCCGTGGAGTTTCCTGAATACGACAACCCAGCTGCCCTCCTCTCTCTCACGTCCGATGATGGCGTCGTGGACCCGCAACTCCTCAGCCAGTCCAAACGGTGCCTCCGTTACGAGCCCGCTTGGCAGGCCGCTGCCTGTCGGGTGTTGCTGCTGTTGGTGCATAGGAAATGCATTAGTCATTGCCGACTGGTAATTGTTATTTTGCTGTCCTTGGCTGCCTGGGATGGTCTGATAGCTTTGCTCGTCTGCGCCGGGCGAGGACTCATCCGAGCTGGAGTGAGATACAGCATCACCCATTGCATGCCCGGCGAGTTGCATTTGCTTCTCATTTTGATGGTACAAATAAGACGCTGTTGCAGCGAAATCTTTTCTTAGGTCCGGTTGATACGATTCCTGGCCGCTATGATCTGGTTGTTGGAGTTGTTCATGCGACCATATTGCGATTTCGTTTTCCCTCGAGCGCAAGCCACTTGCTGCAGAATCCATGACGGAGTTATATGAACAGCCGTCTGTGGAAGATGTGAGAGAAGGTTCCTGGCTAAGCGATGAGGGAACAAGAGCATCCCTATGAAGGGATTGGTCTGCAGACCGCTCGATGCGTCGGTCGGCATCGAAATCGAAAAGTCCGAAATCAGGTACCTGACGTGGGACCGAATTATTCGCTGCTTCTGCGATTGTTCCCTCTGTTGTTCTGGTAAAGCGGCGAGGATCGTCGTGACTTGAAAATTCCGATTGAATTCTAGATGGCTGCTCCATGCTGCGCTCGGATGCGGTGTTGTGACCGAGACTGGTGCCCCTTATACTCAAATACTGCGGAGAATGCGATGCAGATATAGATGAGAAACTCTGTCTCTGAGCCCATTTCTCTTCGAGAGATACCACATGTCCCGCCAATGCACCCATCACACTGGCTCGCCACAGGTTTTCTCGGCGGAATGGATCTCGCTTGAGTAGGTTGAGTGCCGAGCGACGGATTAGGGGATGTCTACATTTCGTGGCCACATAATAGAGAGGAGGTATGATATGGGTTTCAAAAGTGAAGTGGTTCCCAGGCGTTTGTTGATTAAGACCCGAGTTGGGATATGTCGGACCCGCGGTTGATGATGGTCTCTGAGTCGGGATCGTCGATGGATTCCGTTGCGAGGCTTCCAGTTCAATGTATGCAGCTGCCAATGGAACGATCGCCGCGAATTGAGCCAAGTAATTATCGTAGACTACTTCTGAGGAGCTCAGTGCCGTGGAGATCCAGATGTACTGAGCGTGCAGATACATTTGCAGTACCAAAAGAGTGCTTTCAGGACCAGGCTTCGATCTTGATGCTTGGAAAAGCGAGAAGGCGACATTAAACTTAGCTAGTCGGCAGAGCAGGCGGTCCTGTTCAATTTCGAGCATCTGCATCGTCTCCCGTGATATCGAGTCGCTGCTGTTCTTGGCCGGTCTTGCTCGATGCGTGAATCGGAATGCTTGCTCCATGAATTCGTGCATGAAATATCTCAAGTGGTCCATGGACCCGAACGTATCAGGTATCTCCCCCCGGGACTTCAACGAATCCGGCAGTGCCACAGGGGTTCCGCCGAACAGGAACGCTGTCAAGCTGAGCCGGGTGTATAGAGGAACGACGTGACGTAGGATACATTCCATCTCAGGGCCATTGTACCGCTCATCCAGCCGGGTCAAAAGCTGTCGGCCCTGCTCAAGATGTATGAGAGACTCTTTGTCCTTTCCCTGCAAGAACTCAATACACACGAAGAGAACACAGGTCAGAAGCGATGCCAGCGGCTTGGTGAGAGGGTTATTCATCTGGTCCAGGAGGCGGGCGATGGCCTTGTTGTACTGTTGTAACGCAAACGACTGCGTTGGGCAGCCATCTTTGGACTGGACGATCGTGCTCTGTGTAAGTCCCTCGTGCAGGGTGCTCACCGAGAGCACGGCATGGCGGACCGCTGGCTCAGTCTGGGCGACCTGGAGCACCACAGTTCTCCAGAAAACGGCGTCAAAGTCTCCCGAAATACATGGTGCAGTCACATGCTGAAAAAAGTAGAAAGCTCGCTCCTCCTCCGGTGTAGACAGGTCGAGTAACGGCCCCAGCACATGGTCCTGGGGCGTGGGGTCTCTGGGCCGGCGCCTCGAGGCTAGGTTCCGGGGGTCCAGATATCCATCGCATTTGCGCCCAGTCTTTGTGCATCTCAGACAGTATGGCTTGGTCTCATCACACTTGACTTTCCGTATCCTGTCGCAATGAAAGCATTGGTGAGCTGGAAGTCTCATGGCCCTATGTATCGTGAAAGTCTTACTTGCAAGTGACACAGCCGGTGCGGACCTGGAACATTCGAAGAATTGTTAGCACAATTATGCGTGGGGGGGTCGGACAAAGTGAACGTCTTCTGACCTTTTTTGAGCCCCTCCTCCCTGAAGAAACTATTGCAGAAGGGCTTGAGGCACTGGAGTCGGATACCATGGTGTCGAGGTGGTAAAAGCTGTGCAGGGAAACACCCATCCCTGAACCCTCTCTGAAATGCTGACGTGATGGTATGTTCATTATATACCCTTCTACAAGTCAGGTCATACGGCGCTGCCCATGCGCCTGCTTGCAGAATTAGTGTGACTGGATGCTGAGTAGAACATCATCGCAAAAAAGCTACCGGGGAGGGCTTTTGAGGAGGGGACGTGCTCCACAGCCGGTGACATGGGCAGGGTGATATCGCCCTCGAACGTCTTGAACGTCTGCCTGAAGGATTGGGCGACCTAGCATCGGGGGAGGTGCAAAAAGCCCACGCTGCATTACAAGGGCAGCTTCCCGCAAGTCACTGCCACTGACAGACGAGATCGTAGAAGGAAGGGTCAGCGGGTGGCCGGCACGGCCTCTTGTCCGTCCAAGCAGGGGATGGTGCATTCCAAGGCGGGAGGGCATGCAGTCCAAGGCATGGTGAATGCCATTCTCGATCCGGCCAAAGAGCCTGGCGGCATGGCAGTCGACCTGGTTATGGCGGGTGAGATGCTTCTGTCTTGAACGCTGTGGCCAAGGGTCCAGGTTGGCCTTGGCCCAAGGGTTCGGATCCTTCCACCCGGGGCTCCTCTCCACGGGACCAATAGGCTGGGTATATCCAGCCCTAAATCTGCAACTGCACAATCGCAAAGGTACCCTGAAATAGACTTCAACAAGATGATGAGCATCAGCACACCCGAACCTGCGGTAAGAAAGGGGGGGCTTTGCTAGCCCGTTTGGCAACCGCTGCAACGCCCAGGGACAAAATGTGGCAGCCTAGGAGCCAAGCCTTTACTGCGGCAACTCCAACGGCGTGAACTTGGCCAAGAGCGACAACTACAGGCCTAACAATTTCCGCTCCATCATCGTAATCGTAGGAGAAATCGCGGTCCTCTTGGACGCTGGGAGATGATATCCGCACATGGGTTTGGCATGCGAAGCCGGGTTAGAAAACCCCAAAAACAGGTTCTGAGGGGAAATGTGACGCTCGGGTTGCACGAGTTTTTGTGTAACCAGACTGCGCTTGTCGAGGTCGCTAATAAAGACTGGCGGACCCTCTAGGCAGTTGTCTTTTAACCGGCCCACTACGTATGCGCGAGGTATGTCGTACGACGTGGTCCTCATCTGACATGCTTCCAACGCATTTGCTCTGCTCTTCCCCTCCGCACAACTGCAAGCTGACGGTGGTATTGGGCTTACTCTCACTTGGAAACTGAAGTGACGAGTTCCCCACGCCGGGCCACAGGATTCCACCCTACTTCCAAAATACTGTTTCTTAAGAGTGTTCGTCTGACCAAGCGTCGACTCGTGGGGTCATCTTCGCGTAGCACACATTCGCAGAGTGGTTGCACAGAATATACTTCGGGTCGCACAAAGATGGGTGACTATCGCTCTGACAGCTCTCAGCAATCTCTCTGTTGGTCGAGACTGGGGTGCGGTGTGTATCAAGGCGTCCTCGCATGCCCATCGGATCAGCTTGCCCCATGGCATCAACCGCCTTTCCTCGCCTTCGTTGTCATCAGCCCTACCGCCTCGGGTGAGGCCATCGCCTCGACAATCCAGAGTGCTGCCCAGCTGGGCGACAGAACGAACGATCAGGAATGGACATTGTGAGCGTCACATGTCTCCAGACTGCCAATGTCGACTACAGCCTCTAACGCGAATTACTCTGTCGCAAACGAGCAATGTGGCGATAGGCAGACTTGCGGTCAAATGCCAAGGTTTGTCAACCCAAGGATTATACGGTCCCGAAACCCAACCTCGCCATGATTCAAGCCCGCGAGTTGTTGCCGTAACCATACTCTCGTAAGCCGCTGCTCCTGTGTGGCCGCAAGCGAATTTGCCGCATTGTATTGCTTGACTCCGAACACGTACGTTTGTCGATCAGTATGTGGTACCGGCGCCGGCAGACGCACAATGGGCCTTGCTGACATGACGCTCACGCTGCCCACTGCGTAAGACAAGAGTATTGCATAAGCGTGGTTCGCCATCACTCGGTAGCTGCTGTCTGTTGGATCCTTGGCGCTCTGCCTGCATGCGCAGAAACACTCCCTTGGGATGAGGGATCAAGTTTGGGGGCCATGTCGACATCGACTCCGGAGCGAGCAGAAAAGGACCCCCAAGGCTTGTATGATCCGCCCCAACAAAAGGTCATCCCTCTGCGGCGTATTTCTGTGGAGAACTCATGCGGGAGATCGGAGACCTCAGAAAACAAGGCGCCAGCGAGTCGGACACCGATGGTGCGATGTGCCGGCTTCCTTGCCTGTATTGTGGCAGTCCCAGCTGCTCGGAAGAGGATGTGATCTGACAGCCCATATGGTGATGATATGGGCGAACCCTTTCGCGTCTGTCCGGTCCAATCGCATCCTTGTGCACCCATTGGTTTTCACTCGTCGCACAACCTTCAAAAGGCCTGATGGTGCTGAGCAGAAGAAGCAACCGGCCGATGACTTTGGGGGCGACCAAGGGACGATGGCTCCGTACCTGCCGCGTCGCTCACAATCTCAACGAGCTTGCCTCATTCGTCCAAGCCCGCACATCTGAGCGCCCTTGATCCAACTTTGTGGCTGAACAGTCGAACGAGGGGAGGGACCAGGTGGTGTGGCATGTTCCAGATAGGATCTATCAGGATGAGTGCACACGCATCATGCAGTGATTCTGTGAGGTCTCCAAGATACACAGCCTCGAACGCGGAGCGAGACACAACGGTTGGTCGACAAATTGGCCATGATGGATTGTGAGGTTTGAGTGTGGGTTGTGAAGGAGACATGAATGAAATTAAAGGGATCAAGGTCAAAAAACTGTAGGAACATCTCCCTACAACTGATGATCCTTGGCCACCAGCCTACCAGCCTACCAGCCTACCAGGCATTCAAGGGTACGGGTCCGTGCGCCGAAATCCCAGGCGTGCCAGGTGCGTGACATCACTCGCCAGCACGGAGAGAAGCTCCCAAAATTCTTTCGCTGCATTCTGCCATCAGAGCCTCGCGAGCCCGCCATATTTGCGACCAACCAATCCATCTAGCCACGCACACACATCACAGCCACAGCAGATATGGATCAAGTGTATGCTGTGCCCGTACCCATCAATTCCGCACTATTGGATTGACCCCGTAACTGACCACATCTCCTCACCAAAACAGACTGGGAGGACTCAACGCCAACGAGCAGCGCGAGCTGGAGCAGCGCATGCAGAAGCGCCAGGTGAAGGAGTTTGTTGGTGTAAGTAAAGAAGATCGAGCACCCTCCGTCTCACACACCCGGCCCCGGTCCCTGACTTACGCTGGCCCTCGCCCCCCCTGGCGTGTAGCTCTTCGGCAGCCTGGTCGACAACTGCTTCATGTCCTGCGTCGACGACTTCACTTCGAAGGCCGTCTCCTCGCGCGAGAACGGCTGCGTCGCCCGCTGCGTGCAGAAGACCATGGCCACCCAGGCCCGGCTCGCCGAGCGCTTCCAGGAGCACAACGCCGAGATGTCCAACAAGATGGCGGGACAATAGGAGATCGACCGTCGCTGGAGGAGCGGCTGAGGCACGCCGGCAGCAAGCCGCACAGCAGCCCTGTTTCGACGAAGACAAGGGCTTGGCCTTCCCATGTTAGGGCCATCGCGTTCGGGTCTGGAGGCCTCATGATGAGCCCATTGTGCAAATTTATGCCAACGACGACGATGATGTTCATGCCAATCCATGTCTGTAACGGGATGAGCATCGGGAATACGGCGAGTTGCTCGACTCATGAACATAAGTCTGTGGGAATCATTAGCAATTATAGCCCACGGAACATCGCTAGAGGGAGATTTTGCCAAGGCAAGTGTGCTAGTAGTGGCGGAACTCAACTCCCATCGAAAAATCACGAACGGGATGCATTCAAATTCTCATTGTTCTGTATTATGGTATCAAGGTCCCATATGCTTGCCGCTAGAATATTGAAATCCGTTCCAACGCCACCTGATGCCTCAAGCCAAGTACAAGCACCACCTAGGGCAAGCCAAGATCTGGCTACTATAACCAGCCTACTCCGTATCATCACCGAGCACCTCCTTCACAGTCTCCAGCAGGGACACCACCTTTTGCTCTAGCACACTGACCTCCTCGACCCCCGTCTTCATGGTCCTCCAGTCGGCCTCGCGCTGGCCTAATGGCAACAGCCGCTCCCGCAGGATCTTGCGGCTCGTCAACCAGTAATCCACATTCTCAAGTGCAGTGGCCGAGTCCCATGGCACCTCTGGGATCTCATGGTTGAAATCCGACCTGTATTTGCCCAAGACCCGTGTCAGGAGTGCGAGGGAGTTGATCTCCGATACGCCGAGCAGAGTGACATATTGCGAGCTTCCGCGGGCTGTCGTTCTGCTCATCCCAGGCGCTTCTATGCGATCGACGCTGCTCTGCAGCAGATTAGGGAACTGGTTGAGGACACAGGCAACCTCTGTGGCAACATTGGGGCCCAGACCGGGCGCTGACAGCACGTTGAGCAGCAATGGCAGGATCCCCTTTGCCCAAATATCGTAGCATCGTTGCGCCCCGACATTGTCTGCGGATGGGGAGACGTTCGGCCGTTGTATATGAGTCGTGATGTTGGCCGATGTAAGCTGGCCTAGAAGACCGTCGGATGCAAGTTGTTCGGCGATGACAGGGACGTTCGATAGTTGGACAAGGAACAGGATGCTGAGTTCACCATAAACAGGGTCGCCTTTTACGGACAACTTGTCTGCCCATGAGAGGAGAGATGTCGCAGCCTGCCCAACGTCCTCAGATACCATGATATTGAGAACCTGGCCGGAGACCTGATCAATGCCTGGTAAGCACAGACAAGCCTGCAGGATAGCAGTGAGGAGGGACAGATCTTCGGGTAGAACTGCGACAACCGGGTCGTGTATGAGCGCCACTAGCGACCGGAAGCCTTGAGCCACAACGCGGTGAAGGATGTTCAGCACACACTGCAAGACTGCGACAATCCTATCATCGTCGGTGTTGATCTCTCGGGGTCGCTCTTGTTGCCTTGACCGAGTTGCTTTCACTCCACCTTCAGCTTCTATTCCTTCGGTGGTGGGAGAGGTCCGGTAGCCCCTCAACACCACATAGAGCATCCTCAACATCGTTCTCCAATATTGAATCTGATCGGGAGTGAAGGGATTATCGATGCCATTGAGAGTTGTCCAAATGACCTCAAGTAATTCAGCAATGTCTTTTGCCACAAGGGAAGCATCGGTGAGGCGTTGCACGAGTACCATGGCCAGGTTCGCGCGTGATTGCGTGATCCTCTGGAAGATGCGCTCAGGGCCTTGATTACCCTGGTTCGAGACCAGGCATTGCTCCGTGACTTGCATCATCTGTTTGGTGATCAGTTGTCCCTTGGGCAAGAGACAGCTACTGAGTTCAAGCAACAGAAATTCCCAAGCATGAAAGAGAGCCTGTGACAAGAATTAGTCTACCTGGACCCCAAGAAGCCGCACCGGACTGAGATGCTACTTACTATTTGTGCATCCACGAGAGAGAGGTTGAGGTTGGCGGCCGCCATCTCCCGTCGAAAGCCGTTTCTCTCCCGTGGACCGGCCCACCCAGGGTCAAACTTCAACATCTTGTCTGCAAGATCGAGAGCATAATAGTACTCGTCACCGAGTTCCCTCGGTGTCAACATTGTCCGTTGGAAACTCTCCAACGAGAAGCCTGGGTATTGCTTCGAGAAGTTCTTGGCAAAATTGGCATGCAGGGAGCTGTTGTAGCCAGATACCGTCACGCCCTCGCGCAGGTAGTAGTCGATGTCGTTCACGAGCTCTTGGGCAAACTCTTCCTCACGCCCTGTTTTCCGCAGGTGATAGAGATGCATTGCGAGCGCCTCTGCAATATAAGCCGCGATACGAGCTTCATCGCATGCTTGGCTGGGATTGGTCTTCGCCGTCACAGACGCTGATTTGAGCTGACGAACGTAGCCCCGGAGTTCGCCCAGGCAACTGTTGTCCTCTTGCGACGCAAATACTGTCCACTGCCAGAAATTGTGGGCGGATGTCAGGAGATCCAGGATTGCTAGGGTCTCTGAGGTGGACAAAGTACGAATAGATCGCAAACGCGTCAAAGCTGTTCTGAGGATGGAATCCGGGGCTAATTTGGACAATCTTCCTTCGCTACCCAAAGCTTCTCGCGGGGTTTTGCCCGTCAACAGGCAGTTGGCCATCCAGTGTTGTCCATTGCGCATTATGGTAGAGAAGAATTTCCAGGTTTTCCTAGACACTGCAGGTCTGTCAAATGGCTTGTCCAGCTGTGAAATCGTCTGCAAGAACGAGCGTGATATATGTGGTCCTAAGTATCCGAGTAGAGACGGGGCCTCGGCATCTTCACGGCCGAGTCTCTCAGCCATTGCACCGAGCAGGGACAATACCGAATTTCTGTAGGATGTATCTGTGGCACAAAGACGGGCCAGTAAAGACGAACACTTCAAAAGCTGGTCTTCTATCGCAACTGTCGGCTTTTCAAGGTAGTTCGCAACCCTGACCAGTGTCGTTGCAAAGTCCAGCACAGCAACTTGGCGTTTCCGTATTATCTCTGCCCGTCTGGGGTACAATGATGAGTCTGGCATTCCAAGTGCGACAAGCATCGAGGAAAGTAGTGGCTGAAATCTAAGCGACGATGACGAAGAGGACAGGAAACCATCGACTATGTGCCGTGCGGCAGGTTCCAAAAATGTTGTGAGGGTGTTAGACTTGTCCGAGGCGCTGACGCTGAGTGAATACGTGACAATTTTGTCCAATACCGGGATCAAATCACCAACCAGGATACTCCTGTGGATTTCCGATGAAAAGCGCCACGTCAGTGAGTTCTCGAGTATGTCGATAGCAGTATGAGCAATCGACAGATTGACTTGGACCATAGATTTGTCAGAGGAACCCAGCCACACATTCTCCTTTTCGGCCGAGCGCCCACTGGCCTTGCTGCCAACCTTCTTTTGAATGGTGCCCTTTAGTCCGTTTGCGACCAGGTTGGAGAAGAATCTCACCACTGTCGACAGGAGCTCAAACCGCTCATCGACGAGATCAAGGGTTCCAGTGATCCTTGACAGCCTTCCTGCCCTTGAGTCGCTGATCAAAAGGTCACAGCGGGTCATGTATGACCACACACGGCCTGGACAGATCGGCAATATCGAGTCTAAGAACTGCAGACAAGTCGTCATGACGCGTATGCGGGACGCCTCCAGGTTCGCCAGTTCTCCATCAACATAGGAGTCGAGGGTATCGCAGATGACGCTGACAATATCTTTGGTACGTGGTAGCGCCCGACTGGCTTCTTGTAGAATGGCCAACCCTGCTTCATTGTCTGCACTGGACGAGCTGCTCTTCGTCGACGCCTTC
Organism: Diaporthe ilicicola; assembly: GCA_023242295.1. Classification (NCBI taxonomy): domain Eukaryota; kingdom Fungi; phylum Ascomycota; class Sordariomycetes; order Diaporthales; family Diaporthaceae; genus Diaporthe; species Diaporthe ilicicola. The sequence continues at coordinate 253,380 of JALPVH010000048.1, read as the reverse complement.
AGGTTCTCGCAACGGATTGCTGTTGCCAGAAGAGACACTGTTTCGGCAAGTTCATCATCTTGGAGCGGGCCAAGCGCCAGCTCATATGAATCGGGTGCCAGATTTGCCTCAAGCCGCTTTCCCAGCAACGCAATGGTTGAATGTTCGAACTGGACCTGCGCTATGTGACCGGTGTCAGACGCAAGGTTTCCAAATGTTTTGGCTGGAATGCAAAAGGGCTCCTCGTCTCCAATGAGGCGCTTGCGACTGGGTGCTACAGCAAATAGTGGGAAGTCATGCGTGAGCTCCAGTTTGCCCAATTCCTCCTCATCTGCCGTAAATTGCCAGTACGGGTCGGGCAAGGGCATTGTCAAGGTCGGGGTTTTGAGGAGAGATTTCAGTATGAGACCCGAACGGTCGTCTTCAGCCAGGCATGTCGACAAAACCTTGCACAGACTGGCGAAGGGAAGAAATTCGTATGGGTATCTTTGCAGAGCTTGCAGGATGTAGAACTGAAGTATGAGGGGATCGTCAAGAGCCACAGCAACGACGTCTTCACTGAGTGGTAGAGACTTCCTCTCCGCAATGTCCCAATATCCCTGACCGGCAGAGAGGACCGCAAGCAACGTGGTGACAGACTCCGATATGTAGCCGGTCACCGGAAAACTGATCTTCAGGAAGTCGAGAAGAACAAGTCGCACTCTTGATCCCAGAGACGGACCAAATGCAGCATTCTGCGCCCCGCCCATACTAAGAGCTATATCAGTCATGAAGTCGTATAGCTGGCCGCCGGCAGTCACAGCCCCAGCCAGATTCTCAACCTCCTGTAAGTCCCATTGCAGCGAGTTGGAGGCGAAGGAAGTGGTTAAAAATTGGTCATAGGACTGCGATTCCATTGACACCACGCTTGCAGCAGACGAGCGCCTGCCTACTCCTGGGCGTTCCTCGACATGATCCACTTCACGTTCGAACCCCTCTTGGGCCTGTCGATTTTGCTGCAGATCTCTCCATTCAAGCCGCTCGTGATGCGAGCGTAGCATTCGCTGTAGAATAAGGGCCCAGGAGAAGATCACCGGACCGGATGTGAGTAGGCTTGCGTTGGCCGCGTTGACGACTGATTCGTGGATCTCCTTCAATGTGGAACCAGACGTGAAGTAGGAATCCTCATTAGCCTGCAGCGCAATTTCGCCGTCAAGGAACATCACCGCCCTCGGAAGGTTGAGGATCCTCATGGAGATGATGCAACTTAGGTGTTTAATAGGTTGTATCACTTCGGCTGTCAGCTCGTCGGATCCTTGTAGCTGGTCGAGAAAGCCATAAGCGTCGACGAATCTGTACCAACGGGAAACAATGTCGGCGGAGAGGAAGGTCGAGGACAGGTCGATGATCCGGAAAATCGAGGCCAAAAGATGTAACGTCTCTGTAAGAGATGTCCTGGCCCAAATGAGCTCCAGCTCTTCAGGAAGGATGTTCACATCCTTCAACGAGGCCCGCAAGCCAGGGTCCGGATTTGCGAGGGACTCGGGGACCAGCTCGAGATATGTGGAAACAAGCTTCTCCAGCGGGCGTATATCGCTCTTCACGCTCTTGAGCTGTTGTTGACCAAAAATGGCCATCCGTACTTGCGCGGAGAGCTCTGCCTTCGCTACATCTGGATCCGAGAGGGTCTCATTCAGGGTCAGGTTGAGCAGCCCCTCAACAAAAGCCATGAGATAGCGCCGCTCGGACATGTACAGATCGACAAGGCGGCGGCGTCTGCCCGCCTGGGTATTGGTATCGGCCCATATGGCGTCAGCGTCGGCCGTTTCAGCCGCGTTGACAAAAGCCAGAAGTGTGTTTGCTTGCGTCCCATCGGCACCGACGGCCTGGTGAAGATTGATTATGTCCTGGGTGGAGAAAGGACCAGCTAGGTGAGTCTGCGGCCTGCTCTGAAACTCGATAACGACGATGCGCAAAGCTGCAACCTCGTTGATTCCGACGCTGCTGCTCAACCATAACGCGTCCTCTTTGATGGCTTTGATATCGTACTTCTCGTTAGGTGTAGGAGTGACGTGTATGGCGGCAGTCTTCGTCTCGAACTCGGATTTAGATTGAGAATTCGGCTTGGTAAATGCGTTGACGGGAGACCGGATCAAATCTGTCACGTAACGGTCTTGAAGAAAGTCTTTCAGACATTGGCTGGTAAGGCGATCGGTGGAAGTATCTTGGAGAGCTGAGGCGACCAATCTCCAGGACCTACGGAATCATGATCGTCAGTGGCCATGTTTCCTAGAACAGGCAGGGGGGGTTGAATTGTGCTGAGCAGCTCTGGGCAGCTCCGGGCTGCACTGTTGACGTACAAGACCAACTTGTTCCCCTTCAGGCACTCGTCTAGTGAAGGGAAATAGACGCCGTTTGGGGGCGAAGCCATGGTCGCAAGGCTCAGCAAGCAATGCGCAAAAGCGTCTGAGAGGCGATCATGGACGACAAGCGAGGCAGTACCAAGGGGTCGTCAATGTTCGAGGCTGGGAAAGCGTGGGCTTGCGATGATGAAGTGAGGTTTTGATGTTGGCAGACGCGCCAGACCAGACCGTGTACTGCTGCCGTTCCTGGGCGGTCCTCAAAATGTTAGCTGCCACATCCTTGTACCGTCAGAGCTCGGGAAGGCAGCCTATCAGACAGCAGTCAGCCCCCACCAGCAACGAAGACGGACCCTGGGCAGCACTGAGATTTAGCTAGCTTGCAGGGATCGCCAGTCGCCGTTGCGGCACCGAGACCTACTGAGGTCGCACGGTGAGTTTATTTGCCCAATGTGCGATCTGGATATTCAAACGCCACCACTTGGGTACTTCAAGTGGGCTGTCGAACTGTCTCTTTCACCTGCTGCTCCTCCGGGAATTCCGTCGTCCAACAGCCAGCAGAGACAATCTGAAAGAAGAATGATCTTCTTACATTGCCCAAGGTCCTTCAGGCCGTCTCCATCCCAAGCATCGCACTCACTCTGCCGACAGCAGTGGTGGCTTATGGTGGTCACCTCACTTTCTGCTACTTACCCCACCTTTAGCCACCTACTTATACCTACTTATCATTATAAACTTATTTATAGTTAACTTTTTCTTTATTATTATAAACCTCTAATATTATTCTTAGTAATGTGTTTATATATATATTAAATCGTTTTATTTAAAGAAATATTATATATTTAATTAAAAATTAAAATAAAGATATAAAAACTTATCTCTTATAACTTTATTAAAAAAGAAAACGTAATTAATAAGGAAATAATTAGTTTTATATTTTAGATCTTAAGGGGGTTCTTACGTAAGTTAAAAGATAAAACATTAAGAAAGGAATTAAAGTTTGTAGGTGGCCGGGCTCGGCGGGCTGCCAAGGAAGGGTGGGCGTAACTTTGTTCTTATATGGTTTGCGTTTGGTTACAGACAAACTTTTTAGATATTTGTCGCTCTGGGCCTCGGTAGTGGCTGACTCACTGGGTGTGTTCTTTGAAAACAACTGGCCACCTTTCCACATTCGGTCATCTTCGGCTCCTGAAGTCTTCACTTTCCCACATCTCCGACGCTCTGACTTGATTCTGTCGATCTAGGGTTTCCAACATGGCTTCATTGGACATCATCGATCACTCTCCTCATCATCCAGACCCCTCTCCGTCTCTGCCCACTGCCTCCAATCTCGTCCTCATCGACAACTATGATTCCTTCACGTACAATGTCTACCAGTACCTGGTCCTAGAGGGTGCTACCGTCACGGTCTTTCGCAATGATCAGATCTCTATTGAGGACCTCATCGCCAAGAAGCCTACGCAGCTAGTCATCAGCCCGGGCCCAGGCCACCCTCGCACCGATTCTGGTGTGAGCAGAGATGCCATCCGCCATTTTGCTGGCAAGATCCCCATTTTTGGCGTCTGCATGGGACAGTAAGTCCAAACTCAGCATCGTGAATGGTCCCACGCCCAAGACTGACCAACGCCGTAGGCAATGTATCTTGGACGTGTACGGTGGCGATGTCAGCCAGACTGGCGAGATCCTGCATGGCAAAACCTCGCCCTTAAGTCACGATTCCGAAGGCATCTATCGTGGCATGTCTCAAGGACTTCCAGTCACGAGGTATCATTCTCTTGCTGGCACTCATGTGTCACTCCCAGAATGTCTCGAGGTCTCCTCGTGGATTGCCAAGGAGGACGGCTCAAAGGGGGTCATCATGGGTGTTCGCCACAAGGAGTACACCATTGAGGGCGTTCAATTCCACCCGGAGAGCATTCTTTCCGCTGATGGCCGGATTATGTTCAAAAACTTCTTGCTCACCCAAGGTGGTACCTGGAAGAATGATCAAGAGCTCCGCAAGGCTGCTGTGACGAACGATGTTCGCAACACAGAAAGCAAACCAAAGAAAAACAACATTCTGCAGCAAATTTACGCTCACCGCAGAGCCGCTGTTGCCGCCCAGAAAATGATTCCGTCTCAAAGGCCTGCAGATCTTCAAGCCGCCTATGACCTGAACTGCGCTCCACCGCAGATCCCATTCGTCGACCGTCTGCGACAGACTCCTTTCGACATTTCGCTGCTAGCAGAAATCAAGAGGGGCTCACCTTCGAAAGGCGTCTTTGCTCTCGATATCAACGCGCCAACACAAGCCAAGAAGTACGCCCTTGCAGGCGCAAGCGTCATCTCAGTCTTGACAGAACCTGAATGGTTCAAGGGTAGTATCGAAGACTTGCGAGTAGCGCGTCAGGCTCTCGAGGGCATGCCCAACCGGCCTGCTATTCTACGAAAGGAGTTTGTTTTCGAGGAGTATCAGATACTCGAAGCCCGTCTTGCCGGAGCCGATACCATCCTTCTGATTGTGAAGATGCTTGACACAGAGCTTCTCGAGAGATTATACAAGTACTCCCTCTCGCTGGGCATGGAGCCACTGGTTGAGGTGCAGAACGCCGAAGAGATGACAATTGCTATCAAGCTTGGTGCAAAGGTGGTTGGCGTCAATAACCGCAATCTCGAAACCTTTGAGGTCGACCTGCGCACTACGAGTAGCTTACGAAGCATGGTCCCCCAGGACGTCATCATCTGCGCGCTGAGCGGCATCAACACCCACGCGGACGTCCAGGACTGCAAGAATGACGGCGTGAATGCCATCCTTGTTGGCGAGGCCATCATGCGAGCTCCGGACACATCTAGGTTCATCCAAGAACTATGTTCAGGTACCACGGCACTTTCCCCCAAAGTCGAGACTCAACCACTGATTGTGAAGATCTGCGGAACCCGTAGCGCCGGAGCTGCGGCTGAAGCAATCGAGGCAGGGGCTGACTTGATCGGTATGATCTTGGTGCCTGGAGCCAAGCGTTGCGTATCGCACGAAACCGCTCTGGCCATTTCGAAGGCAGTCCGCGACAATCGCTCTCCCAAGCATTCCGCACAACAAGGTGTTCCATCCAATGTAGCTCAAGATTTCTTCGCAGGTGCCAGGCGTAATTTGACCAGGAAGGGCGCATTACTTGTTGGTGTCTTCATGAACCAGCCTCTGGAAGAGGTTTTGGAAAAGCAGAGGCTATACGACTTGGATGTCGTCCAACTTCACGGGAGAGAGCCTGTTGAATGGGCCCATCTTATACCTGTCCCAGTCATTCGGAGGTTCCAGCCCGGCGAGCCTGGTCTCGGACTCCGTGGGTACCACGCCATCCCCTTGTTGGACTCTGGCTCAGGTTCTGGCCAGCAACTCGACCATGCCGCTGTTCGGAAGGATCTGGAGAACGACGAGGACTTGGAGGTCTTGTTTGCTGGTGGACTGGATCCCGACAATGTCGCACAGTCAATTTCTGCTGTAGGGCCCCTTTCGACGAGAATTGTCGGTGTTGATGTAAGCAGCGGCGTGGAAGAAGGTGGTCAACAAAGCACAGACAAAATCAGGGCGTTCGTAAAGGCCGCCAAGTCCATCAGGTAGACTCCACTAGCGCACGGTTTGCTAGTCGATAACACAGGGCAATCTTCACAACGCGGTCAGGCGGTGCACTTGCAGGCCACGCCCGCTTACCTGCCTCTCTTGTTGCTGTCAGTCTCGATGTCTGAGTTTCGTCTGATATTCGTCTGATATTCATTTCAGCTCGACAACACGGCTCATAATTGCATTTCACAATCTCACGCTCTGACTGGTCTTCTAGAATGTCCAAAACATGGTGGCTGTGGTGAAGCCAAAGTATATTGCGTCCGTGTTGTGGTGAGCGTGGCTTCATTATGCGCCGAAGGTTTCCGCGGCTCTCTCCAGATCTGGTAACGGCGATGCCGCTAATAGCGTTTCGCTTTCGAGCCGGCTCCAAAAAACAAAACCGTGGGCTCTCTTTGGAATCAAGAACATCGAGCAATTGAGTGCACAACGGTCCGCTCACGAGGATGACCACCCTCGTGCGTGCACCGAAGTATTGTCATCCTTCCGCGGCGGGTTTTCCGAATCATGCTCATTGGCAAGCCTCCACTTGCCAAAAGCCGGTGCAGGAAGAGGTTCAACTTCCGTTTCAGCTTTGGTCAGGGAAGCCTCCCCGACTCGTGGACAGACAGTACGCATAATTCTTGACCATTTATACCTCTAACCATCTGTACTCTTGGGATGCAATCCCACAACAATCTGATGCAACGAGCCGTGATTCTTAGGGCGGACACATATGGTTCCCCGAATCCGATGTGGGCACCCTCGAGGCACCATACTCTCGTTTGCCTCTCTTTGGTTGGAACCCCCTGTCCCTAGCATATTGCATTGACCCGCCTTCTTGGCTTATGCCTGTCTCCAGCTATACAGGAGCTTACTGACATGGACTACCAGCTTACTGCTTGGGTGCTCGACGGCCCATGAAAGCGAGGTGGAACCGTATTCGGCTCCCGTCTCTATAAGTCGAACTCGCTCTTGTTGCAGCTATAGCCGCATACAACGACAGGACCGCAGCATAGTTTTACCCCTGTCTACAATGCGGCATCGCTTAACGTCATTCTCTGCTTGTCGGAGTCCGGGCAAAGACCGCAGAAGACATGGGAGCTTGGATCTTGAGCTCCAAGCCACGGCGTCTGATACGATGGCTCTCATGCGTGGGCAGGGAGGCAGCTCTAGCTTCGTGGTATAAAGAGGGAGCTCTGCCCTCTCTAAGCCTAATTTACGGATCAGCCGTTCAACTGCACCTGCTTCAAATCCTACAGCCTCAGCCCCCTGCAAATTTCACCATAACGTAGCTTCCCGGAGAAGTCATTACTACTTACCACTTATCAAAATGTCGACCACTGTGACCATCGCGTGGATTCCCATCAAGAAGGATGCCGAGAGCAGCACCGCTGTCGCCAACCTGAAGGGGTTGAAGGAAGAGAAGCTGGCAACTCCAGGTCTTGAACATGCTTACCACGGCAAGGGAACTGACCCTAACGAGCCCGCCGGCCTTGAAATTGTGGATGGTGAGTTGTGATGGTGGACCATTCAGCGCTATTCTTACCGACGACTAACCGCTTGCTACAAAAGTCTGGTCCTCCGCGGACGCCGCCAAGGCAGCTGCCGCAAGCCCTCACGCCGCTGAGGTAAAGAAGCTGTTCGAGGAAATTCTGGACAAGTCCAATCCCGAGGCCCAACCCGTCCACAACCTGTTCACGCTTGACGGGGATTTCGCCAAGGTCGCCGAATCTCCCGTCGTCCAGATCGCGGCGACCTTTGTGCCCACTTCCGTCAGCTCCTCAGACTTCGAGGCCGCGTTTAATGACGTTGTGAAGGCGGGTGGTCCCCCCGACGGCTTTCTTGCCGGTGCTCACGGATGGGGCGCACAGGAGATCGATCATCCCAAGGCGGGCAAATCCAAGGTGTTCCTGGCGACGAGTGGTTGGGCGAGCGAGGACAAGGCCAAGGCTGCTAGCTCGGGTGCGCAGAAGATGTTTGAGCCATTGAAGAAGTTCACGGAACACCACCACGTGCGCACCACCGTTCTCACCAAGGAAAAGTAAGCCGGTGGTTTTATGTCAGTCTTGGGCAACATCAGAGTCGGTATTTCTGGGTAGCAACAGACATTCAAAGGCCATATATATCCACTGTGCTATCAACTGTTTGGGTTGACTCAAAACCATGCCCGTATGAGCGACTTCTCCAGAGCTCCTTGACCTCCTTCTGCATATACCATACACAAGCGTCTGGACAAGTCTCCTTTCTACGTGTTTCCTCTTCGAGGCACGCTTTGCTTTCTGCTTGAGGGGACAGTGCTCACCAAGGAATCAGGAGCTTCATCAAGTGCCAAACTGTTCTTCCTTCCTCTACCTTCCCCCTCCGAATCAAGAGTAGTCACGGCTGTTGCAAAGACACGTCCCGCCTGATGCATGCAACCAGTGTGATCGAACACGGCACAAATGTCAAGACTGTCTCGACAACTCACTCCTGATCGAAGAAGCCTCACTCTTCTCTCCTTCTTCCCTGACCTTTGATTTCTAAACTTGGGCTGTCTCAGCCAAGCTCTGCACAAACAGCCACTCTCCGCGCACAAGACACCTTGTGCATGTGCTGGAATATCCCCGCAGGCTCTCTCAGCGTTCCCCAATTAGGAGTTCTGATCTCCAAGCTCAGCATCTACTCTACCGTCACCTGGTTCATCCAAATCGTGCGTGCCTCTCGCTTACCATTACCAGAGCCCCGGCCAAACATTCTCACATATCTTAGACGCTTCTTATGGCTTTCTCCGAAGGAGTCACCACCTTCATAGCTTCCTTCCCCAGTCCCAAGATTCGTGTTTGAAATACTTCGGAATCAACGGTTGAGCAGATCTTACAACTTTCCCCACAGCTTCATTTTCTGTTGTCTAGATTCCTCTTAAGCGCAGGATAGCTCGGTAGACTTGACTGAAGGTTTCGTGCCCAACCATTCAAACGTCAACCACGAAAACTTCGCCCTGTTCCTGTACAGCATGACACCACACCTCGAAGGAGTCGTCGTCTGCATTTCGGGCGACCCACGAGACGACAAGGACAAGAACCCAACAATTCGTCAACAATTTACTGATGAGAACGTCAGCAATTGGCTCAGATACCGCGGTGGCAGCCTCGTTGAAGAGGTCAATGAGGCTACCACTCATCTGATCTGCTCCAGAGCCGCCTTCAGTAATAAGAAGAATCCCAAGGGTAGGTTCTCTGGCCGGCTTTGTTCAGAGTCTCCGTGATCCAATGTGTTGTCGTCCAGCATAAGCTGACCAGCCTGTCATGGACATGTAGTCAAGTCGGCCCGAAAGCATGGCTGCCACATCGTCACTTACGAGTGGCTGACTGACACCATACAGCTGTGGGATTACCAGAAGAGGAATGCACCACCCGATCTCTATCACCCAGGCGAACCTCGCGATGGAAATGCTATCTCGGATCTTTACTACAAAAAGGAAAAAAAGAAACGCAAGGCTTCCGAGCAGGTGCCACTGGGCACGGTGAACTCCACTACCATGGATGGAGATGATGGTGGTGGTGCAAGCGCCGCAGAACCAACGGTTGGAACTGGTATGGAAGGTCAGAAAATCATCGGGGACAAGGGGCTCCCAAGTGCATCTGCATCAGACAAGAAACAGATCGAAATGGCCTTCGATGACAAGGACAAAGCAAGCATTCCCGCCAACAAGGAGAGAAGCAAACTCCCTGGAAAGCCCAAGACATGCGCGGAATCACGGACTGAGGACCCTGCTGTTGACCTCAACCTCTTTGTCGTTTCCAGGGGCAAGACCGGGCTGTACTCCATCGAGGTCTCGAAACCTGGCAAACTCGAGAGCCCCCAGGGCTCGCGATGGATGCTTGAGCTCTTTGAGTCCGAGGCGGAACCAAAGAAGTACTTGTTCCGAGCCAGGGAATACATGACCGAAGGCTCCGGAATCTGTCGCAGCTACTTTCCAAGCAAAGCTCCTGGAGACAAGAAAAATGAGCTCGCAGAGTTCAGAAATTTCTTTCAGCAACGCACAGGCGTGGATTGGCACCAAAGGGACGAGGTGCCAAGCACGGGACCGTTTTACTATCAGCCCCCGGGTGCACTGGCAAAAGCTATTGGCAGTACCAGCCACAAAGACGGATTTGACCAGCTCGAAGGAAGTAAGGGACGAAGTTCCACGAGCTCTGGGGTCGTTTTTCGCAAGCCTTGCGATCGGAAGATCTCGTTGAGAAGGAAGAGAAGTTGCTCGGAGGGGGAGTGCCATGCCAGAGCTTGCAAGGCATTGGAGCTATCGAAGCCTTCGGTTGCTGTCGACTCAGCCAAGGCCACTGACTGCGGGTACAGGACTGCGTAAACTTGGTTCAAATTGGCAGAGGGGTTTGGAATCCGGCTGTCGACGCAATGAGTTTTGATTGACGATCACGCATGTTGTCAGAGCGTTTGCTTCTCGAATTGCTTCGGCCGTGCGTTCGCTCTTGACTGGGTGGTCAGCACAAACTGACCACAACCCCAAATTCAGCCATACTTGAGCTTCGGCCAATTTCTTGGAGGACAGAACGGATTTGGGCAGTGGTAAGCCATCTGAGGATTTTGGTGCTTTCCTTGCCCTTCCCAGCGCATCCTTCATGAGCAACGCGTCGGGAGTGGCGGTGAACAACATCCATCATGGCAAGAGTTTTTGCCAAAATTTGCTAATCCTAGGTGATTCTTTGTGCCAGTTGGTGGGTGTATAAATTTTTACCGGGGTGCATATGGGTTGGTTCGCGGCGACAACTTGACAATATCAGTCAGCGAGACTTTAGACAATGCGATGAATTTTGAGACATTCTGACAGACTTGGAGAGTCTGCTCCATTACCACAGTGATCCCTTTGGTCTGACGGTATGTTGGACGAGTCTCGCAGTGCCATGAACGCCGTACAGTGCAAAAGACCCATAAAGTGGTGCCTAGGTATCAGAATCGCAGTTTTGGCAGCACAAATACGACCAGCACTAGTACGACCATCAGTCCGTAAATCCAAGCATACAGTATGACACGTCCCCACCAGCCCTTGCCTTCCGTCATCCGCGTCAGCGCGCCCATTCTCCTGGCAGCCGCCTCAAGGCCAACCTCGTTCTTGCTGAGCCCTTTGATAGCCTGCTCGGTCATCTCCTTGTCCTCCTCGAGCGCCTCACTGAATCTGAGGGACGACAATTTCAACTCTTTGGTGATCTTGCTCATCGCCTCCGTGATCTCTTCCTGCTCTCTTCGCTCGCGGTCGAGGATGGCTTCCTTTGTCGCAAGATCGGACACCTCTGCAGAGCGGTCACCCAGGAGTAGAGATCTCTGCGTGCTGGCGCCAGTGGTTTGTGCGGTGTCCAATTGTTTATTTGATTTTTCTGGATCCGACGAAGCAGGCTGGTGGCCTCTTGGCCGGAGACTTTGTGACGTGAGTGTGTCTTGTTTCTCCGATACCACTTCCTCCAGGGTCTCCACGATACGTCCATTGGCTCCATTTTGTCGCAATTCTGTCGTCGTCGTCGGCACCTGTAATGTATCATCGGCTTGATTGCCTCCGCCCGTATCTTGTCCGAGCACCCCAGTCGATCTCGAGTCCATACTCTGACTGGGGGTCGCGATTATCCCACTCAAGATGTCGTCCTCTTCTGAGCTTGCGTCGTCATCGTCGTCGATGGCATGTGCGCTCAGCTCTTCCAAGTCCCTCAACCTGTCTGTCACCTGTTCTAAAAGGTCGCGCTTCCGGTTGAGGTCGGCCTGTATCTCCTGTCTCCTTGCATGGACTTTGATGCCAAGCGCGTCTTGTTGCAGTCTTGTGAGCAGCAGCCGCGCATAGTCAATGTTCTGGCGGAGCACACCATATATCAGTCTATAGACTTTCATGGATGGAACTAGACTTCATCTTACGACAGTAACTTTCTCGCGCTCGAATTCGCTGGTCCTGAGCCTCCGTTCCCGTTCCGCATCAGCTCGAAGGATGGTCTGCCGGAGGCGACCGAGGAGGCGATCTAAATCGACCAGTGGATCTGTTGGTTTGGATGTTTGTGGAGGAGCCAGGGGGTCAAAGGTGAGTTGTGCCATGGCTGTAGGGTGTGAAGTCCCCGGCTGTCGAGGAAATGTTCGCTGTTGCTGTTGGATCAAGTATTAACGCCTTGTAGATTGGAAGACATGGCGTGTCGTTAACGTGCAGTGATGCTGTGGCGCGAGCTCTCTAGGGATCGGACGTGGCTGAAAGCTGATGGGCATCCCTGCACATGCTGCCTCGGGGACCTGGGGACCGGGGTACTGTTTCGGAGTACTTGGATACCTAGGTACCTAGTTACTTGGGCACACAGAGGTCGATGTACTCTAGATGTCTGAATATCATGCCAATGAGGATAATGCCACCACCAAGTTCCGAGAGTTGGGTTCCTATATACCCATTCCCGGCATGTAAGACTCATGTGGTCATGTTCGATGTGCTATCTTTAATTCAATAATGACAGTCTCCGTATGTCTAGCAAAGTGTACATGTTTCCACAGCTGTGAATGTACAGCATACGGTACCTGGACACAAAGGCACCCACTCTAAGCGGGTCCGTAGCGCTGACCTTAAAACAACCCTGCGCCCAGGTGGTCTTCAACTTTACGGCCCCAACACCCGTGAGGCTCGACGGCTATCCCTTTCCAAGGGAACTACTGCCTCTCCTGGGTATCTTTGTGGGCCCCCCTTCGATTTACCGACTCGCATCGACTGCTTGACGCAAACAATCGTTCTCTGGTATCCTCAATCACGGCCAGCGGATTGTCACCGTCCCGGCACAATGGCGAAGGAAAAGAAGGTCGCGTCTGACTTCCAGAAGCTCATAACCGAAGGTGCGCCTCTGTCGCATGCGCGCCCCCGTGAGGAATCGCAATCCTAACAATACCCTTTGGCGTCTACAGGTCGTGAGCGCAAACAGGCCCAAGATCTTGCTGCGAAGGTCTTTAGGAGAGACCGCGTCTCGTCAGCACCGCCCAAGTTCAACGGCACTGGGGGCTCCCTCGCAAGCCGCGCCGGAATCAAGAAGGTGAGCGCGCTGCCCTGAGTGTGGACTGCTCGGCACAGCACCCGACGGTTTGCGCAGCAGCTGACAATAGGCCTTCGCGCCAACTCAAGCAGCGAGTACCAACTTCGCCGGCAGTACCGAGACCCGGCAGCCTTGCAGCTCGCATTCACGCCCCCGGCACCCAACCCGCATCCGCAAATACAAACACCAGGGTACAACGACGCACTGAATCCCGGCAGAATGCCTTGCTGCAAGCGGAGCATGACTCTACTGTCGCAGCCCAGGTGAACCTGGTCAACAGCAGCAGGCACAACAATGCGAGTCTGGGAGGCAGGAGGCGGGGTGGAGGACTTCAGCAGGTGGCAGCACGACCAGCACCACAACCATTGGACGCCGGTATCACCATACGAGGGCTTGCTGGCCCATTCGTTGTCATAGCGCAAAACCTGGCCCCGGGAACAACGGCTGGCGACCTCGAGAGTGCGATGATGCCCGTCGGTGGGCTCGTCAGCAAGTGCCGGATCATTAAGACCCACCCAATAGTGATCGCTGAGATCGAGTTCCAAACTAAGGAGGGTGCTGATCGGGTCATTGAGAGGTTCAACAACCAGCTGGTAAGAAATGAGAGCCTTTATGCGTCCCATGCCGCTGCACATTGAGACACGACACGATGCTGATATTTCTTCCCAGGCCGACGGACGGGTTCTACATGTCTATGCTAAGATTGGAGGCCCGCCAACAAGCCCAGTCCGAGCTCCTCGAGCTCCTCGAGCTCCAGCCTCACAGGGCAATGGTGTCCTAATTGATGGCTCGTTGGGTTTTGAGCCCATGCAAGTGGAGGACAGCAGCAATACAGGGCTGTACAGCGATGATCTCGTTGGCTCGACCAACACGCAGTCCTATAATCGAAGGGGACGAGGGTTCCGAGGTGGTCGAGGGGGCAACAATCGTTAGGGATGTTTTGATGCCGACTACAACGTGAACCCGCAACGCAGAGATCTTATTGATCGGTTCTATGGCCATGAGGCCAGAGTTTGGTATGATAACAGCTCGGGCCCGGACCGTTTTCAAGACCAATCATCAAGCAACTCGGGCTACGCCCAGGAGCAGAGGCCATCACGCTGGGCTTATTAGACCTGTTCCTTCTCAAGCCCAACAGTTTCTGAACAGGGCGTCATAGAAGATCCCGTTACACGGTTGCGATGGCGTTCTCGATAACAGCACGATCGCGACCGGGTTCAAGCTTGGAAATCAAGTGATCCCGACTGCGGAGATAGCATCAACTATTCCTTCGTTCACAAGTCGCTGGAAACGGATGGCGAGATACTCATGTACTGATAGGAGGATATGATTGCAGACGGCAGGCCTTCATTCACGTTTTGCTCAGGCGACTCATTGAATTGCGCATACATAATGCTGTGTGAGATGTGGACCTCGGGATCTGAGAAAACAAACTTGGAGAAATTACCTGCGTGATGGAGTTAGAGACACCAATCCATACCTTCACTTTCACGTTGCTAAGTTATCTCGGCCAGGAACAGCGTCACCCGAAGGAGAAACCAAGGTAGAGAGGAGGATACTGGTGGTCGCCGGCGGGCCAGTGTACTGAAAGATCCCAAGCATACTCATTTGGCTATCAACTTATTCGCAATGGCGACCTGGATGTTTTTGTTCAAGCCTAACTCATAGAAATAATTGCAGGCCTTCAGAAGCAGCGTTATATTCTGAATGGTTGAATTGAAGGGTGTTGAGACTAGACTTTGAAGCACCAGGACAGCAGGACTTATTGAAGCTACCCAAGAAATTTGAGAGACTTTTTTGGTCCACTGTCTCCGGCTTTCAAATTTGTAATTGGTCGATAATCTGCTCAAATCCATTCCGTCGAGGCAAAATTGGCACAGCGCCCATTTCCGCAAATAGATTGCACGGCAACTTCGAGACTTGTCGCACCAGGCTTCACATCAAGATCAGTGGACCTCGACACCATCTCCTAAGCCGGCCCTCGCAAAGAGTTTTGAAGAAAATCGGTGCAAGCTCCAATTGACTCATCAACTTGTTGTAGAGCTCGTCGGTACAACGACTGCTCATGAGATTATTTCAAAACACCGAGGATCTAGTCCCGTGCAAAATCAAATTGTTTAATGTTTGACAACCTCACTCTGCCAGTACGCTCACCAAAGCACAGAGGCCAGATCTGGTCTGCTTCTTATAGCAGGTGCCCGAATCCTGTGCGTTGACAGGATCGAGGCCCTCTTTACAGGGTGATCAACCAAATATGAGTATCAATATCGTTTGTGCGTTTCTGGTTTTGTTCCAAAAATCTGTAGATCTGGTGACCGGGTTGTTGTCTACAGCACACTTGAATTACCGGCTTTAAAGGCATCGTTAAACTTGGACCTCCTACCAGCGCAAATCCTGTCGTTTTATCCAAGCTGTTGCAGGACACACAAGGAGATGGGTGACTCCTTTCGTATCAGGAAGTGTTCGCATACCAAAATTATACCTCATATGGTAAGATGCTGGCACCCAATCTCGCTCACAAAGCATTGCAAGGGTGTTCATTGCTCGTACAACACCCTAGATTAACCATCGATCGCCTTTTACTACACTGCCACTGAGACACGAGCACCTCGGCAACGTGTGTCCCCAGAACCTTGCAGCTCGGGCATAAGAGACCACAAATCTGTCAAGCAAACAATATGAAAACCACGGCTGTCTCCATCCCAGGCCGCACGAGTTGAGTCCCCGAGAGTACGATGGCAATGAGTTGCCGCAATGAAAAAACATGATGTCGCTTTTGTGCATGAAAGTACAGGGTCATGACGCCCCTCGCACCACACGACTTACAATATTCTTTGGTCGAAGCTCGCTTGCAACCGACAGGGCCAAGTGCCGGTTCCGATGCCAGCCCAAGGTGACATGTACTTCATCATCGGCCGTACGTGAATGTTTTGAGAGTGATGGGCACCGAGGTTAAGGAAAAGATTCAGACTTCGCAAACTAGGCGCACATCTGGCTGAGTAAGGCTTTCTTATGGGGCTAATCGGAGCCAAATCCACCCAGGGACGTCGAATAGAATGGCTTTTTGGGCAGTTGTGAAGCGCGAGGTACAAAATCGGAGATGTCTATGCCGTCGATTGTAATAACGTACATTCTGCCCATGCTATCGTGAGACAGGTGAAATTGTACCTGTTTCGCCGCCACCCGTAGATTGCCGCTGTCGGAGAAGGTCAAGTTCCCACTACATTTGCACCGTGCGACTCTCTATGATAAAGCTGTGTACGGAAAAGGTAATGCATTCTAGCAGTTGTGTCGTCATCACCTTGGTGGACACCGTCATGGGTGTTCTGTCATGTGTAGTGCCTTGAACTGGTATCAGGGAAATCAACGGGCAAGCCAAGCGTTTTCAAGTAGCTCGAAATGGATTCAAGTCTTATTCTCAGGTCTATGTACACGGGACTCTTCATTAGACCCAGCTCAGTGAGGCGGGTGAGGCCGAGAGAGAGGAGGGGTTACGCCAACTCCCTCCACGTCTTCGAGGGGGTAAGATGTTTGCGGAAGGGATTCGAGGTGCTTGCGGTTGTGCTCATTGGCCTGGAGAACAGGTTAGCCGTGTCAGTCCGCATCGTCGTGGGCCTTGTAGTTCAGCCTGGGGTTGTGAACGTACGTAGGGCAAGCCGCAGTAATTGCAGACAGCAATCTCAGGCTTGTCGGTATTGATGAAGATCCTGGGGTGTCCGTGAGGGCCGCCGCCACCATCACAAGCCACAACTCGGTCGTGAGTCCAGCGGACGGGCTGCTTGTGTATGAGCTCCATGGCCGAATAGGATTGGGGCTGTATTGATGGTTAGCAAGCAGTTTGTAGCGGTCGTGGCCGTGGCCCATCCTCGCAGCATGCGCACCTGGAGATCGAAGTCGGTCTGCTCGAAACGAGGACCTGTCATAGCCTCCTGCCGCGGCCGCTGGCTCCTGGACCATATGCCCTTCCTGTTGGGCGCCTGGGGCAGCTCTGCCGGCACCTGGCTCTCGGTCTTTGGCACGGGGGACTCTGTCGAGGGCGTGGGCGCCACGGACTTGGTGTCCAATTGGCGGGCTGTGGTGGTGAATGGTCGTGGCGCGAGTCGCGCGAGCCCACGGGCTGATCGGAAGCAAGTCGACGACAGCATGGTGGGTGGTTGCCTCGTCGGATGCGTGGTCCTGTCACAAGTTCGCTGCTGGAGTTGCGATGTCAAGAGCCTTGGAACGGCCGTACTGTGTAACAGAGGACGCCGCGGCAAATCACCAGCTCCTGATTCGCCAGTCCCTCCGGGTCAAAGCTCCACTGAGCCGCTGCGGGCCCATGTCGTTAATAAACCAGGCCTGGAAACTTTTGGGTGGGTTGTAGACGGCATCCCAATCGCGTTTTCTTGCTTTTCAACATTGTTCTAGCAGACGACGAAGCAACGCGCATACTTATCCCGCACGCGTCTCCCATAAATGCCCGCGATCGGATCCAGAGGTCCCTACTAGGGGTGTTCCGTTCTTGCCAGGCTTTCTCCTTCGGCCCCACCCTGCCACATATTGGTGCAAAGCGCTTGAACTGCTATTGGTAATTTACCGGGAAACAAGCGTCGACGCAATGGCTTCCCAAACGCCCACCGGCGCCTCCCAGAGGCTGCTCACCATGAAATTCATGCAGAGAGCGGCGGCAGCAGCTACTTCACCAACGTCGCCGAGCACTCCGACGTCCGATGACGGACGCTCTTCCAAACGACGCAAGATCTCTAGCAATTCCTCACTGGGCACTCCAAAGACCCCAAGCTACGTCATTGATCACAAGGCTGCGCAAGCTGCGAGAGAAGAGGAGGAAAGAACGCGTCAGGAGCATGCGGCGAGGCAAGCGGAAAAACTGGGTGACTCGCACTGGGTTCTCGATGTTGCAAAACTCCCCAGGCCAGGCCAACAAAGTGGCAAGCTCCTCAATGTGGTGCAGGTCGGATTCTCGCAGATTGATGGTAGGGAAGGAGTGGAGGACGAGCAAGCCAGAGTAGAGGACACCACCAGGACTGACGGACCAAGTCTGAAGACGTACGGCCCCAGAAAGGAGGCCATCAAGCACGACGCAAGTTTCTGACCATGCCGCCTGACCGACCACATGCTGATATTTATCTGGTTCACAGGAAAACACTGACGACGACTCGGGTAGTGACTCTTCGGACTCTGGCTCATCTGGATCGTCTAGTGAGGATTCCGCCGAAGAGGCACCAAACCACCTCGGACGGGTCAGCTATGGGTCTCAGAAACGCCGGGAAGTTCGATCCAGGCAAAGTGCTGAACGTGAGAGGCCCCAGAAGCTGGCCAGAGAGCGTCGCAAGAAAGAAGTCAAGCTTAACACATTGACCTCGATCTCGGGCGGCTCTAACAACTTTGGACGACGGCGATGAGGAGTGTCCTCAGTCCCAGAGGAGCTTCTTTGACCATCATTTTTATCGCAAAGCCTGAGCTGTCTAACACACACAGAGGTGATAACTAGACCATCTTTCGCAAATGACCAACGAGTGCAGCTAGCAGAGCCCATTGAGTAGGCTGAATCTTACGGAATGAAGCGACAGACCGCCATACAGCCGGCTTGTGTTGGATTGTCGGCTGGTGCTGATGTCCACCGAGGGAGGTATGGAATGGCCAGTTCTCACCGGATGCCCGCCATGTTTTGGAAATCAGGCAGAAGTGCCTTTGCTTTTCAACGTTGCAGTTGCTATTCTCCTTGGGAGCGGCGATGGTAGCAGCGACGGTAGCGCAACAGCCTGTATGCATCCGGTCGCCTTTCGAGTAACCGTCGGACACCCCGAGGTCAAGCGCTGAACACCGTTGCATGGCGTGTTCCAATGAAGCGGTTTGCCAGCTGTGGACTTTGGACCTAGGCGTTCCGACGTTGCAGTTTCCCGATTTCCCGAGACCTGCTCTGGGCAATATGACTCGCCGCTATGATTTCCCAAATGCCGTCAGGCTAGAGGCGAGAAGGATGCCGAAACCCATCCATCAGCCCATATTGCACCACACATATTGGCGTGGCGTGTGTTTCTAGTAATGCGCACGATTTTCTTTTCTTTTAAAAAAATCGTTTGTGACGTACGTGAGATGAGGACGTCGGTCCTCTTCTGATCCTTGCTCCTGCTTGACCCAACTCTGCTCACTCCAACCACAGCATCAAAGTAGGTGGTCGCAGGTGTTTGCGGTTGATCGAACGCTAATAAGCTGGCTGAACCCTCCTGGCTGTCGAACCTGCTGATGAAAGATGGTCCCAAGTTCCATGGGATCGCTTACAGGATATCGTAACATGGCCTGCACAAACCTACGGGACATTTTACCATACACTACACTAGTTATCATTTTTGTAACCTTCTAGATCCGGCAGCACTCGCTTGTTTGGGATGCCTGTAAGTTGTAGATCGATCAAAGCCCGCCCCCCCCCCCAAAAAAAAAAAAAAATAAAAAAATAACGGAAGTCCTTGAGGAATTGATTGTTAATTGACTGTTGCCCGGGGGCTCATCCAAGTGTTTAGGGATCAAAGTTTACCCAGCGTAACAGTTCGGCATAACTGCCGGAGTGCCACCAATGTATGTCTACTTTGACAAGAGATCGGTAACGGTTAGTGGCTTGTACCGGTGTACCCTCCGATTTGACCGGTGCGAATCTCCGATCTCTTTGACAAATCGCCTAGGGCGTTGCTCATAACACGCTTTCGGACACCATGTCCGCCCCTGCTAGACAGCTAACAGGGTCATCAAAGGTGTAGAAATCTAGGCGTACCTTGTTGCATCCGATCCGCACTTCATAGGGACGTTGTGTGCTATGCCGGGCCGAATCGGCCGGCACCAGGTTGCCCGGCGTGTGGGACTTCGGGCGCACCTCGTGTGGCCAGTTGCTCGTGTGACAACGTCAACGCGCCCGCAGCAGTGAATGCTTGTTAGGCAGGTAGCGTCGAAAGAAGTATGTCGTTCCTTTCCTCTCGTAGTCGCAATCTCCGGAGGTCATCACAGCAGCAAGCACCGGGCAGCCATCGGCGCTCGAGCGGGCCTTCGGCCGGTACGAGTTACAAGAAGCCGCGAGGTAGACTATAGATCCGCCAACCGAGATTGCCCCGTGCGAGAAGGCCGCGGAGCCGCGCAGAGTATCATCTGCAGGTGCATGTTTTGGAACGGTGATCTTACCACCTCATGGATGGGGCCACAGCTGAATGATTGATCTGGAGAAATTTGTCGAGGCGTGTGAATTATTGCCACGTGCTGAAAGTTGCGCATTTCAGGTAATCCTTTTTTTCTTCTTCTTTTTCTCTCGACCGCCCAACGCCCGCCCAAAGCCCGCCCAATGACACACGGCCCCTGGGATGCCCTTCGGACCCGACTCATGGGGTGGGGGAGGAGGTTTTTCGTCTGAGCTTTGGCGACAGCTATGCCATAATGATGCATGCTGTTTATTTACTGATCACCGAGATCACCATCAATAGACTTGATTCGCTGGTTCAGGCGAACACGGCCGACAGATCTGCGCCGCGCTCGTGTTTCGGCGCTCGCTGGGTGCAGTCAGTTCCTGGATGCATGACTGGCACCAGCAAGTGCAAGGGTCACACGCAAGTGCACGCCTACTGTTATATTATGTGTGGTAGACTATGTACGCAGTTGAAACTTTGATAAGTCGTAGGGCGAATCGGTCGAGACCACGGCACATCTGGACCCGCCCGAACCTCTCCGGTCCCGCGCCGAACTGCCCAGTTGATGCTTGTCAAATCCTCAGGGTAGCAACAGCTTGTGCTGACCCATCAATGAGTACCACCAGATCGTTGACATGATCCGCACAGAGAATGCACCTGGAGAGGATGAGGACAGAGAGGCACCACTGTCAAGCCCCCCAAATGTGTCGATTCCTGCTAACACCTGCTGCTGACGCCGTCCCGCTGGCTCGGATCAGCTTTCAGGGCCACTTTTCGGGGCTATATATATAAAGCTGGCTGGCACGAGGGACAGGATGCAGTGCTGCTGGCCTCAAATCCTTCGTACCGATCCTTTGGGGCCTGGGTTTTGCATAGACGACACCTAATGCGCTAACTAGTATTTTGACTTCGCGGCTGACAGCCAACAAGCTCAAACGGCCCGCGCGCTGGGAGCGGGATCGCTATGATAGGCAGGCTGGAAGTGAAACCGATGATCCCAGGCGCCAGTGACGGCATGGCAAGCGGTGTGGGGACTTCTGAACAAGACAACCGGTCACATTTGGTCGTCCCGACTCATTGCCCGCTGCCGGGTGTGGCCTGGCTGGGGGTGCGTTGGATCTCGAAGCGGGCGCGGGAGGGAAGGAAACCTCTGCTGGTGGACATGCGTGCATGTGCGAACAAACAGAGCTGCCGTCTGCATCCTTGGGCGTTTCCCAAGGATGTGCGCCGTGGAGTGGATTCGTGTCTGAGCGACTCAGCGACCACACTGTATCATGCTTGAGTGCAGTAGTCGTGCCAGGGCACCATCTTCTCGCCTCGTCGAGGAGGAGAACCATGGCCTTCACAAGGAGTCCCTGGGCTCTCCGTCGACGGCTAGGGAGCTCGCGCCGTGGGTAGCTGAAATGACGACTGTAGGCTACATGTGCTTGCTTACCTTGAGCGAGTGTGTGGCGTGGGCTTAGAAATGTTGGGCACACGAGTGGTTCGAACGGCATTTGGTTACCACGTGGGTCCGGACACTAACACCCGGGACGTATCTGGCCACTTGAGGCCCTGAAGAAAACGCAGCGCAGATTTACTTTGCTCTCATCGCACTAGACACCACTACCAATACAACCTACCTGCCCATTCACTACGTCAAGCACCGCATCCCTGGACCCTCTTCAAGTCGAGGCACCAAGTGGCGGATCGAGCACTTTGCGCCACCTGGGAGGCCGTCTATAATTGTTGCTCCCTCAGGACGCCAGGTGACCCAGGTCAGCAGTCGCAGGCCGCTCTGCGAGGCTATAGACCATACCGTTCCTACTCACACGGATTGACTGGCTGGCCGGCTTACTCTGAGTGAGTGAGTGAGTGAGTGAGTGAGTGAACTGACTGTACTTGGCCGCGCCAACGAGGCCTTGCCTGCTGGTCGGCCCGCTCGTGTTGAGGCACACACAACACACCCACACCCACACCCCACACGCGCATACGCACACGCGCATGCACAGATACCTACCGTGCATGATACATACATAGGTATATATTCCCCCAAAGCGCCTCTTCTCACATCATCCTTGTGTTGCACGACCCGGTCGGTGTCTTGCCTACCTCTCCCCTCCGATCATTACGCATAAAATACTAAGCTGGCCACAAGGCGCTAGATGATATTTCCAAATCACGCATTCCCTACTCTTGGTCGGTTCTTAGCTCTCATTCCTAGCACCGGCAACGGAAACGGGTGCGGCTGCGTCAAGACCTCTTCTGTCTCGCGGCTAATTGCAAAATTGTCTCGGTCGAGACGCGGCTTCTCGAATCCCTCCTCTACTGCTGCTGCTGCCGCCGCCGGCGGACCTGCCATTTCTCATCGTCTAAAGCAACCTCGTCACTCCTCCAGACAGACCCAGTAAGCGGCCACCCACAGGCAAAAACGGGCAGTCAGGCTCTCAAGGCCCCGAGACGAACAATTTGCCTTTTGTCACCCACAGATCTAGACTCACGACTGACTTGATAATACAGGGCCGTGCCCCTCGGCATCCCCCCCGGAATTCTCTCTGGAATCTGTGGGTTCGCAAAGGACAGGGCTGACCTTTTCGATCCAAATTCTGCGGCAATCTCCCGGCCCAAGATCATCACTCTGATCGGCGGCAACAAGCGTCCAGCGTCTCCACAACTAGGTTGCACAGACGCGGCTCGTACTCGCGCAACCCTATCACCCGCCTGTCTTCTGACAGCGAGCCCATCTTCCACAGCCTGCGACTCCCCACTACCTCGTCTACTGGACACACAGTCACACCCTTTGACAACGCGGCTTCGTGTGCTCTCACCTCTATCCTGCAAGCGCTCGTCGGTGAGAAGTCCGGGGCTCACATTCCGGTCCCCCCAACGACGCCACCTGTCAGCTCTCTCTTCTCGCATCAAGCACCAGGCGATCCAAGGTAAGATGTCGTTCCCAGAACACGAGATTCGCCCTGCGGAGCTAGTGACGGACTACCTCGAGACCCCGTCTCTGGATGATCGGACCTATCGCGTAATCCGGCTTCCGAACCAGCTTGAGGCACTCTTGGTTCACGATGCCGAGGCCGACAAGGCCAGTGCTGCTATGGACGTCAATGTTGGAAACTTCAGTGATGAGGTAGACATGCCGGGCATGGCGCACGCTGTTGAGCATGTGAGTTTAATTGCGAACCCCCTCCCCCCTCCCCCCAAACCCAAAAAAACAAAAAAAACCAACAACAAAAAACACTACCCTTAAAAAAATGGAAAAGAAGGAGGAAATAACCAACTGGCGGATGTTGTACTGACCAAGTAATCCCAAAGCTCTTATTTATGGGGACCAAGAAGTATCCTGAAGAGAATGCCTACAATCAATACCTGTCGGCGCACTCTGGCACTTCAAATGCGTACACTGCCTCAACATCTACCAACTACTACTTCGAGATAGCCGGTCGACCTAGTGATGATAGCGAGCCTTCGGCAACCAATCCGTCCCCGCTGAAAGGAGCTCTTGATCGTTTCGCTCAATTCTTCGTGCAGCCTTTGTTCCTCGAGTCAACCCTGGACCGGGAACTCAGGGCCGTGGACTCTGAGAACAAGAAGAACCTGCAGAGCGATACATGGCGACTTCACCAGCTCGAAAAGTCCTTGTCAAATCCTGCGCACCCCTACTGTCATTTCTCCACAGGCAACTTGGAGGTCCTCAAGATCGAGCCTGAGGCACGAGGAGTCAACGTGAGGCAGAAATTCATTGACTTTTATGAGAATCATTATTCTGCTAATCGTATGAAACTTGTTGTTCTGGGCCGGGAGCCATTGGATGTCCTCGAGTCTTGGGTAGTCGAGTATTTCTCGCCTATTCAAGACAAGAATCTCAAGCCCAACCGCTGGCCCGACGCTACCCCATTAGGTCCCGAGCAGCTGGGGATGCAGGTCTTCGCAAAGCCAGTCATGGATTCGAGGGAGCTCGGTCTTTCTTTCCCATTTCTCGACGAGGATGAGCTTTTCGAATCGCTTCCAAGCAGGTACATAAGCCACCTCATAGGGCATGAGGGTCCGGGAAGCATCATGTCTTACATCAAATCCAAGGGTTGGGCGAACGGGCTCAGTGCTGGTGCCTACCCAGTCTGTCCTGGTTCGCCTGGGATTTTCGACTGTCAAGTACGGTTGACAGAAGAGGGTCTCAAGAATTACAAGGAAATCGTGAAAGTCTTTTTCCAATACGTTGCCCTCTTGCAAGAGACGCCACCACAGGAATGGATATTCGAGGAGCAGAGAGGCATGGCTGACGTGGACTTCAAGTTCAAGCAAAAGACGCCTGCAAGTCGTTTCACGAGCAAGGTCAGCTCAGTCATGCAACGTCCTCTGCCCCGAGAATGGCTCCTGAGCGGCCTTAGTCGGCTGAGAAAGTTTGAGCCAGAATTCATCCGGCAAGGAATAGATTGCCTGCGACCCGAAAACCTCAGGATGGCAATCATTTCCCGTGATGTTCCTGGGAAATGGGAGAAGAAAGAGAAGTGGTATGGGACAGAGTACACGAGCGAGAAGATTCCCAATGACCTCATGGAGGAAATCAAGCAAGCTGCGTCAAGCAGCCCTGCGGACCGTGTATCGCAACTTCACCTACCACATAAGAATCAGTTCATACCGACCAAACTCGAGGTCGAAAAGAAGGAGATCAAGGAGCCTGCTGTGGCACCCACTATGATCAGGAACGACGGCCTTGCGCGCACGTGGTACAAGAAAGACGATAGATTTTGGGTCCCCAAGGCGAACCTACTCGTCAGCTGCAGAAGTCCCATCATCTTTGCGTCTGCAGAGAACTCCGTCAAAGCTCGATTCTTCACAGATCTTGTCAGGGACGCGCTCGAAGAGTATTCTTATGATGCTGATCTAGCTGGCCTGCAATACTCCGTGTCTTTGGATGCCCGAGGGCTGGTGATTGAGGTCAGCGGCTATAATGACAAGCTTTCTGTCCTTTTGGAGCAGGTGCTCAAGACTATGCGAGATCTGGACATCAAAGAGGATCGATTCGCCATCATCAAAGAACGCCTGAGTAGAGCGTATCGGAACTGGGCCTTTCAGCAGCCGTTCCACCAGGTCGGAGAGTACACTACCTGGCTAAACACCGAGCACGATTTCCTGGTTGAACACTATAATGCTGAGCTGGACACAATCACCTGCGAGGCAACCAGGGCTTTTCAGAAAGAATTGCTGGCGCAGATGCACATGGAGGTTGTGGTCCACGGGAACCTGTACAAGGAGGACGCACTTAGGCTCACGGATATGCTCGAGAAGACGCTGAAGACTCGCGTGTTGCCGAGCTCGCAGTGGCCTATCTGGCGATCCTTCCTGTTTCCACCGGGCTCAAACTATGTCTACAAGAAGACGTTGGGAGATCCTGCCAACGTGAACCACTGCATCGAGTACTGGCTGTACGTTGGGCGGAAGGATGAGCGCATGGCCCGGGCTAAGGTCCTGCTACTGGATCAGATCCTCCATGAACCTGCTTTTGACCAGCTTCGGACTAAGGAGCAGCTGGGTTACGTAGTCTTCAGCGGGAGCAAGACCAGTGCAACAACCCTGGGCTTCCGGTTCCTCATCCAGAGCGAGAAGACTGCGCAGTATTTGGAGACGAGGATCGAGAACTTCTTGAGCAACTATGGCGAGACGCTGGAGAAAATGAGTGATGCCGATCTTGAGGGCCACAAGCGCAGCCTGAGCATCAAGCTGCTCGAGAAATTGAAGAACCTCGACCAGGAGACCAACCGGATCTGGGGCCAGATCTCCACTGAGTACTATGACTTTGAGCTATGTGAGTTTGAATTGCAACGCCGTATAACTGGCACTGAGTGAAAGCTGACGGCCGAAACAGCAACCAAGACTGCGGAGCGTGTCAAGGAGCTGACCAAGCAGGACATGGTTGACTTTTTCAAGAAGCAGATCAGCCCTGCGTCGCCGGAGAGAGCGAAGATTTCGGTCTGGATGATCGCTCAGGCCACCAGTGACGTGTCCACCAAACAGATTTCGGAATTGGTCAAGGCCCTGGAGCTGAACTCTCTCGAGAGGGAAGCCGAGGCGGCGACAGACCTACAGGCCAGGCTGAGCGCGGCGGAGCACGATGAAGCCAAGGAGATCGAGGGCCTCAAAGATTACCTGCTACACGACCTCAAGGTGGCGGAGGACAAGATTGACGCAACTGTCGAGGCGTGGAGAAAGCTACATTCAAAGACGAATGGAGTGGTGGGACACCAAGATGAAGACCCGCCCTCGCTGAACGGAACCAAGATCTGCTTCATAGAGGACCCGAGAGACTTCAAGGCTAGACTGCCTGTGAGCGCAGGGGCGAGCTCTGTCAAGGACCTAACGGAGTACGAGGAGCTGGATTCGAAGCTCTGAACAGGAAACTGGGTTAGGCTGGTTGGGAAGGGAATGAGGCTCGGCGGATGCTGCGGCTGATCCATAGGCGCCTTTGGTAGAGGATTTATGTGGGCAGTCACGATAAACTTGATGTATGAGCATTATGGGCATGTGGCAGGCTGGATAGGTGCATATTGCATGAGTGTGTATGGAAGGTGAATGCATTCAGATAGAGGCGACAGTGGCATTGGTAGTGACAGCTTGGTTGACATCTTGACCATTTAATGGCTGTCCCGAGCTGGTAGATGTAACTATGATACTCAACAGCTGGTGCTGGACAGTGTGCAACGAGGTGCACCTTTCTAGAATATGGAATAGGCTGGAGTACCCAGGTACTTAAGATAGCCAGCCACAGGGCTGGTGAGAGCAGTGGCTAAAGAAATCTCAGGCGAGCATGTCGAAGCCTTCATCTATAGTGTGTAGACTAGTTGTTGGTTAGCGCAGTTGAGGTTGCAGGATAGTGGACTGGACTGGAGTTGCCCCAAATACTCTTATATGCAATCAATCGTTCTAAAACCACGCTAGTAACGCGATATAACCGACACACGTAAACTTACACACAACCGTTATTTTTTAATATATTCGCTTCTTTCCTAGCTAGTTTTATTATAAACTACTTAAACTATATATTAAAAGAATAAAGTTATTTATAATTATTTATTACTTATTTTTATATTAATTTTAAAGGTTTTATTATAAAGATATTTAAGTTAAATATATAATTTTTAATAAACTATCTCGTTTTTCCTTAATATATTTACTTCTTTCCTTATTAATTTTATTAAAAACTACTTAAGCCGTATATTAAAAAAATAAAGCTACTTATAGCTATTTATTATTTATTTTTATACTAATTTTAAAAGTTTTATTATAAAGATATTTAAGTTAAAAGTTAAAATAATATTTATATTATAACGGCTTAAAGGTATAAATTAATAATAAAATTTATTAATTTTAATTTAAGCGTTAACTATAAAAAAGAAGCTTTTATTAATTACGCTATAGCTTATAATATACCTATTTATAGTAAGTAATGGGCAGATAAGATAAGCTTATCGATAAGGGCTATAGTGTAGCTTTACGCTAACGTTTAACTTAACGCTTTTATAAAAATATAATTTTAATAAATTTTTAAAATTTTAAAAAAAGGGGGTGTTTTTAAAAGTTTTTTTATATATATTAACTATAGCCTTATAAAAATAATTAAAAACTTTAAAAACACCCCTTTTTAAATATATAATTATTAATTTTACTTTAATAAATTTAAGCTATATATAAAAAGAAAGAGCGAAATTATAGCTATTTATTTATATTTTCCTTAAAATTTTTAAATCTTTTAATTTTATAGAAATAGTAATAGTTAGCTATAATAGCTATAGCTAATTACTTAGCTATAATCTTTTAACTTAATAAATAATCTAGCTAAAACGCTTTCTTTAAATTAGCTTATAGCTATTACCCTTTTAATAATAGCTTTAACTTAATTATTATTAAGTTAATTAAATTATTTCTGCTTATTATTTTTTACTTTTATATATATATATCTTTAAGCTTTAAGCCTAATTAATATTAATTAATAATTACTTAATAATTTTTAATAATAAGGTTAAAAAGGTAAATCTTAATTATTATTAATCGATATAAGCTAGTTAATTTAATAAGGTTTTATTTTATACCTTTTAAATAATAATTTTTATATTATAATTAAAGTATTTTTAATTATAATAACTTTAAGCTTATCTTTAAAAAATACCGAGATTAGCTATTAATTATTATTAATAACTATTATTAAATTCCTTTATTAAAAATTTTTTTAATAAAAACGTTTATAGCCTTTAATACGCTTTATTATACTTACTTTTCTTATTATCGATTTTATTTTAATAAGCTTTTTCTTTTAATACCTTTATTAAGTAATTATTATAATTATATATTATAATCCCTTTTTCCCTTAACCTTTTCTATAGCTTAAATTATAAAAAAGGCGCTTTATTAGGGGGTACCTTTTTTTTAAATCTTTAGCCCCCCTTTTTTTTCCTTACCTTTATAATAGGTATAAATTAAGACCTTTAAAAGCTTAAAACCGAAAAAAAAACCTTAATTAATAATAAAAATATATTTTCTTTATTTTAAAGTATAAAGTAAATTAGCTAGGAAAGCTAATAATTTAAAACCGGTAAATTATATATAACGTTTAAAATATATTTAAAATAATTTAGCTAGAATTACTATTTATTTTACCTTTATAATATTAATATATTTTTAATTTTAAGATTTCTATTTATATTAAACCTTTATTTAAATACCTTATTATAACTTATACTTTTTTTATATTTTATACCTTTTTTTATTACCGCTATTTTTTTTTTCCCTTTTTTTTTTTTTTTTAAATAATTACCTTTCCTTTTAAATAACCGGCAGCTATTATTAATAATAACTATTAAAAAAGAAATAACTTTATTAATTAAATTATATAATAATTCTCCCGATTACTAAAGATTATTATTTATAGGTAAATAATCTTTTAAGCTAATTATAAGCTATAATAGTAAATATTATAATATTTCTTAAAAATAAAAAATAAAACTTTAAAAATATCTTTTAAATCTTCTTTTAAATCTTTTAAAAAACCTATAAGCCCGGCTTATAATAAAAAAGATAAGATATATATATAAAAACTTAAAAGGATTTATTTAAAAATTAACCCTATCGGCTAAAAGGCTATAAATCTTATCCTTTTTAAAGCTACTATAAAACTAAAAAAAATATCTTATAAAAAGATTACTACCTATCTTATTAATAAGCTAAATTTATTTCGGATAAGTAAAGCGGTTAATAAAAACTTTCTTTTTTATTTTAAAAAAGATTTTAAAGGTTAAACCGCTTAAATATTTAATATTACCAATTAATTATAAATATAGGAATTAAAAGCGATATTCCGAAAAGAGAAAGTTTATCCGGAAATTAATATTAGAAAGATTAAAAATTAACTTTTTTAATTACTTTCCTTTAATTAATACCCCGATTAAAAAAAAGCTAAATTTTAAGATATAATAAAAATTAATAGAAATTTATAATTTTTTAAATAATAATAATAAATATTACCCTATATAAGAAATAGTTAAGCCTTATATAATCTAGAATAGCTTATTATTTTTATTAAAAATTAGCTTTAACTTTAACTGGTATTTAGCCCTTTTTATAATATTAATTAAGAGGTATTTTTACTTTTTCGGCAGCCGAGAAATAGCTTTTTATTACCTTATTATAGGTAATAAAAATTATATTAGAAGTAGCTTTATCCCTTTTAAACTTTTTCTTTCTTTTAAGCTTCTTCTTTTCCTTTATAAATAGAAGGAGAAGTATATAAAAGAGTAAACCGATTTATATATAGTTTTACTATCTTTTAAAAATTTTATCTTTAAAAAGGAAACCTACCTTTTTCTTCTTTTTTAAAAGTAGGAGGAGAATTATATAAAAAAGCAGATAAACCTTTATATAGCCCTATTATTATCCCTTAAAGATTTCGCCTTTAAAAAGAAAATATATAAGAAAATTAAGAAAATTAATAATTCTAAATAGCTAATATATTATACCGTTAATAAGATATATTATATTTAATATTAATAATAGCGGAAATATTATATAATCTTTACTAATATTTTTCTTTTTAGCTTTATTTTAATAAAATATTTAATTTTAAAAAGATTTTAAGATTTATAAAGAATTAGGATAATAATTATAAGTAAAATAAAAAGATATATAACCTTTTTAATAATAAATTAAGGATTTTTCTTCTTTATTATAAATATAATAAAATTAAGCCTAATTAATTTTATATAATATTATTAAGAATCTTTAAAGGCTGCGTAATAAATTATTTTATTTATTATATTAGCTATAATAATATCTTTAATATTATATATTATAAGCTTAAAATATATTTCGATATCGATATTAATTATTAATAATATTATAATAATTAAATATAAATAACCTTTTAAACCTTTTAAGATAATAGAAATAATATCGGTAAAAGCCTTTATAAGATTTTCTGCTTTCTTTTTAAGAAGCTATAACTCTATTAGTAAATATTAAGCCCTAGCTATAAAGGTAATAAGGTTTTTTATAATTAAGTTATTTACGCCTATATTAAAATAATAGAATTTAAAATAGCTTTTTTTATATTAATAAAATTATATAAAAAGCTATTTTAAAATTTTAAATTTTATTTTAATATTTATTTTACTTAAAAAACCTAAAATATCTTTATTTAAAACTTAAAAAAGACCGGCGATAAAGCAGAAGTAATATATTTTAATTATCGATATAATAATAATTATTAAAAAGGCTTTAAAACCTTATTTTAAAAATAATTATTTTAAAAAAGCTATTATTAATAATACTTTAACCGGTAATTATTAGCTTAAAAGAAATGCTTTATTTATAATAAAAAGGGCTACTAATTAATAAAGTATATCCTAAAAGAAAAATAATAATTATAAAGTTAATTTATTATATAATGCTAATATTATAATTAGAATATTAAAAATATAAATAATATAAAATATAAAATATAAATATAAATATAAATATAAAAAATTTCGAAAATATAAATATAAATATAAATATAAATATAAATATAAATATAAATATAAATATAAATATAAGTAATATAAATAATATAAATATAAATACAAATATAAATATAAAATATAAATATAAATACAAATACATTCTAAAAATAGACTTAAAAAACCTTAACCTATAAATAACTAGTCCTATAGAGTAAATTTAGCCCTTTAAAATGGCGTATTTAGTTTTCTCTAATTTAATTGTATATTAAAGATATAAATACTAATATAAGGCTCGAAGCTATTAAGCCACCCGGCTAGGCCGGCCGGGCCCGCCGCCGGCCCGGCCTTAGGCCCCAAGCTTAAGAATAATTCTTTTTATTTACTAATAGTATTTTTATCTTTAGCAGACAATTAAATTAGAGAAAACTAAATAAGCCATTTTAAAGGGCTAAATTTCCTCTATATTATTTACTATTTAGTTTTAAGTTTTATATGTTTCTATTTTTGGATTTATATTTATATTTATATTTATATTATAATATAAATATAGAATATCCCTTCTAGGTATAAGGTTAAAAGACCTATAATTATATGTTTTTTAAATTAAATTTTATTTAACTATATTACGTTTCTATAATTAAGCTTTATCTATTTAAATAAAAGGTAAACCTTTTTAAAGAAATATATTAAACTTATAACCTTTTATCCTTTCCTCGGCTTATTATTAATCCTTAACTTATAGGCAATAAATTTCTTTATTTCTTTAAAATAGATTTCCGAATTATATATCTTTAAGGTAATAATAAATATATTTATTTGCTTAAATAGAGAAGGTTTTTTATCTTTACGCTCTTTTGCCCTAATAAGAAAACTTTTTACTTAAGTAAAGATTTACTTATTATATTTAAAGTTTATTTCTATAGCTATTTATAAGCTATTAGATCTACGTATTTAGATAATAGAATATAGTAGCTTTACCTATCTATTTTAACCGCAGCTATAAACTCGCTTAGTGGGCGTGTATAAGTAGTAGTTTAAGCTTAACTATTGTTTCGGTTTCGGTAGCGCGGCAGGCTAAATAATTATTTTCGAGTAGTTTTACGGAAAAGGTTGTGAGCTAAAACCTATGTGTGTCCTATAAGAGTACGCAGTTAGAGCAATGGCGGCTTTTTAATATCGCCTATTTTAAGCAACTTATATTTATATATAGCCTAAGTTATACAGCGATAGCACTTTCGTATAGTGTTTAACGGCGTTAGATTAAGTTGCTTACGGCCTATAATAGCTTTAACCTCGACGGGCTAATAGCTTATTAAAAGCACCGGCGTAAATAGATTAGGCGCGGCTTAATGCTACGGCTATTAGCGTAAAATAGCGGCTTCTAATTATAGACGGGCTTATAAAAGATTAATAAGTTATTATAAAAAGTTTTATATAGTAAAACCTATTATATTAATTTAAAAGATATATTATATCTTATTCTTTTTAGATATTTACTATTATTTTAGCTTAATAGGGGAACTTAAATAAATAAAATAATTAATAAATATAAATTATTTATCTTATTTAAATTCTGTCTTTTAGAGCTTAGAATATAGTAAGTAAGGGGGGGGGCTGTAGTAGTTAAGGCTATAGCTCCCGCTTCCTCGATAAACCTCGGTTTACTTTACACTTAAGCTTCTGTAAGTAACTTTATATAATAAGGAGCATTTACTACGCCGTTAGATACCTCCCGGAAGGCCCTATAGGCGCCTGATAGGGAAAAAACCCGCAATATAGGGAAAAAACCTTATTAGCTAAGGGATATAGTAACTAATAGTAATAGGTACGCAATTGCAGGGAATTAGTTAGGGGTAAACAGTCTCGCCCTTCAGGGCTAAAGGGGCGCACTAAAGGGAGGGCAGGTCGAAAAGAAGGCACTAGCGGGATTTAAACCCACACCCTTTGCGTTGCTAGTGTAAAAGAGTACCCTAACGCTCGACCAATGCGCCACAGTGCCATAATTAATAAATATAAAATATAAAAATATAAATATAAATATAAATATAAAATATAAATATAAATATAAATATATATATTTATATTTTATATTTTATATTTATATTTTATATTATTTTATATTTTATATTTCGAAAATATAAAATATAAAATATATATTATAACTTTAATTATAATTACTTTATAATAAATTAAAATATTACCGCTTATATTATAAAATATAAAGGCTATAAGATAAAGGGGGTAAATATTTTTAATAATAATAATAAAAAGATATATTCCAATAATAAAAAAATAAATATCTTTTTAATAAATAAAGCTTTTTTTTACTTAATTACTCTTAAAAAGAAAGCTATTTATAATAATAATATACTTTTTAATTAATTTATAATTAAAGAATAATACTTATATTTATAATTTTAAAGTATTATTTTTAATATTAAAGTAATTAAATTCTTTATAGCTAGTTATAAATAATATTTTATTTTTTAATAAAATAATTTAATAATAATAATAAACCTTTTATAAATAGATAAGGCTTTTATTAAATTTAAAAAAGACTTTAAATTAACGTTTATTAGTATTATTATAATTAAAATATTAATCGAGCTAATTACGTTTTATATAATTAAAGCCCTAATATCTTTTTTTTATATATAAAATATAAATAAATTAGATATATTTTTCCGAAATACTATTAATAAAATAATATAATATAACGATTTTAGCTATAAGAAGATATATTTAATAGTTTATAAATAGGGTTATTTATAATTTTTTCTTTTAAAGTAAAAAGTCGGCTTTTTTTTTATTAAGCTTAAATTACGCTAGCTATATTACTGCTTTAATTACTTATTAATAAATTAATTAACTTAGCTTTTAAAAAATTTAAGCTATAATCCCGATATATTTATATTAACTATAATAATTAAATTTTATTATTATTATTAACTTTATAATTTAGCGCTTAAAAGGTTTAAATTTATATTAAAGAATAATTATAACTTTAATTATAAGTTAATTATTAATATAGTTTATTTAAATTTAAAGCTAATTTTATATATAATTAATTTAATAACTTTTTTTAAAACAGCTTATTTTCTTATATCTCTTTTTATAAAAGATATATAGAAAGCCTTATATTAAATATAAATTAATATATATATTAGCCTTTTAAAATAATTTTTTTATAATATAAGAATAAATTTTATATTAATAAAGTTTTATAATAAAGTAAGATTAATAGAAATAAGCTATAAATAAATCTTTATAAAAGCTTATTAATTAATTAAAAAGGTTAAAAGATATTATAAACTTTTTTACTAGATATATAAGATTTTTTCTATTAAATTATTAAGCTATTATAGCTTTAAAGTAATTTTATAAATAATAGTTAAAGTTATAAATAATATTTTAAGCTTTAATAGCCTTATTCTAATACTATTAATATTTAATACTTATTTATAAATATTAATTAACTTATTATTTATACTATTTATTTAAAAATAAATAAAAGCTATAAAAAAGATAATAAAGGCTTTTTAAAAGATTTTAGTAAAATGCTAAATTAATAAAGTAATTTATATAAAAAATAGCTTTAATATAACTAATACGTTAGCCTTTTTACTTTAAAGTAAAGTTTAAGTATAATATAAAAAAGCGGTTAATAAAATTTATATAAGCTAATCGCTATTAATAGTTATAACCTTATTTTAAACCTTTTTAATAGCCCGGCGAGATTTAAATTAACTTATATATAGTTATATTTATAAAATAAAAATATATAGCTATTATCTTTAAAATAATTAATTATTAAAGATAATAAAGCTAATAATAATTAAACCGATATTTATAAAAATATTATAAATTATATAAAAGATATAATTATTATAATAACTTTATATATTTCCCCTTTTAGTTAAAAAGGCGTTAATATTATTAGCCGCTAATAGCTATTATAATAATAAAGATAACTTAAAAAGTAACTTTAAGTTTTCGAAACTTTATTAATTTAAAAGAAAAAGAATAATTATATATTATTATTTAAATTATACTATAAAGGTGTAATTATAGTTAATAATAACCTATTTAAAGAATTAAATAATTAAAAAATTATTAATTTAATTACTTATAGCGTTTTTAAATTTAAATACTTTAGCTATAACCTTTATAAGGTAATTAAATTATTTAAAGCTTAAATAATTTATAAAATTAAAAATAAAATTAAATAATTATATAAGAAATTAAAACTTATAATTTAAGGCTATAACGATAATAAAAAGAAATTTATTTTAACTTAATTACTAATAATTTAATAAGTTAGCTAATAATTAATTATTATAATTACCGCCTTTTTTTTTATAAAGTAAATAGCCTTTAAATTATATAATATTATTTAAGCTTACTTATAATTAAAAAATAAGCTATTATAAATAATTTTAATATAATTATTATAAAAATTAAAAATAAAATATTTTAAAAAAAATAATTATATAATTAATTAAACCGCTTTATAATATTATTAAAGCCGGTATATATTAATAAGCTATATATTATAAATATTATTATAAAAAGCTAAAAATAAAGACTTTTAACTATAATTTATATTTTTTAATTATAAATAATAATAAAAAAATATTTAAGTTAATTAAAATATAAATTAATAATATCTTTATTATTATAAGCCCGGTATTTTTAATTATTAAAAAAGAAAAGATTTAAAAAGTAGAAATTAAATATAAACCGAAAATTATATTTTCCTTTATATAATTACTTAACTTTAATAGCTATAAATTAATAATAGCTTTTAATAGCGCTATTAAAATAAAGTAAAAGAGCTAAAGTATTAAATTTAAATTAATTAATATAAATGCTAATAATTACCTTTAATAATACCTTTATTAATAAGCTTATAAAGCTTATATTATTTTAATTTACTAGCTAAAAGCTATATTTAACCTTTTTATAGCTATATAAGCTTAAAAACTAAATTATAATAATTATAATAAACTTAATAAATAGCTAAAATAATAAATAATTAACTTTAATTAAGGGCTATAATATATATTAATTAATTTAATAATAGTAACCCTAATAGTTTTTATAAATAAATTTTTTATTAATAATTAAAACTTTAATTTATAAATCGGTTATATAATAACTTTTATTAATAAAAAAAAGAACGCTAACCTTTTATAATATAAAATATATAATAATATACTTTATTAATTCTTTATAAAGTATAAACGGGTTATAAGAAGTATATTAGCTTTTAAAATTTATAAAATAATTAATAGCTTTAATATTAAAGTAATACTTTTATTAATAATAAAGTTAATTACTAATTAATTTAACTTTTTTATAATTTTTTTTATAATTTATATTAATTTCTATTTATTATATAAATATTTTATTAAATTAAATATAATAAAAGAAAAGCGGCTAATAATTAATATTATAGCTTTATATTAAATATATAAAAGATAAAAGATATATAAAGTATAATAAATTAATAGAAATAATAACTTTATTAATATTATAATAAAAGTATTATTAAATAAAGAGCTATATTAATTATAATAATTTAAATAAATAATTAATTATTATAAATATATAATTTATTTTATTAATTTAAAGGAAAGGGCGTTTTTTAAAATATTTAATAATAGCGTAATAATAATTAAATTAAAAAATTATTAATATAGAAATAATAATAGTTAGCTATAATAGTTATAATTAATTAATTAGCTATAGCCTTTTAATTTAATAAATAATCTGGCCGAAATGCTTTCTTTAAATTAGCTTATAGCTATTACCTTTTTAGTAATAGCTTTAACTTAATTATTATTAAGTTAATTAAATTATTTTTATTTATTACTTTTTACTTTTATATATATATACCTTTAAGCCTTAAGCTTAACTAATAAATCTTAAGAAATATTTAAATATAATTTAAAATAATAAAGTATATGCAATTTTATATATATCGGTTATATTGCGTTACTAGTGTGGTTTTGGAACAATTAATTGCATATAAGAATAGAAACTAGGGGCACCTTAGGACTAGGGTGGCCTGACTTGACAAAGGAACTGGAAGAGAAAGCGGCCCCTGGAAATCTCCCCCGCTAAGGTTCAGATTTTGTCCCAGGGTCCACTCCGCAGTCCAGAACATTTGGGGGTTCCTGGCTCCTGGTACAACAGCCGCTCAGGAATTCATCTCTTGTGCCAGGTACCTCTACCCTACAGCCCCCCCCCCTTCACTGCACCTGCACCTAAACCAAGGCCCTTCCTGCCCTCCAACGGGGGCTGACCGCCTTTGTGGACTCCTGACCTCATCCTCATTCACTTTCGAAGCGCAGGAGCAGCAACAGGAACAGGAACCATTGTGTGCTTCCAACAATTATTACCGCACTGGAACCACCACCACAGACTGCAACAAAAATTCCAGCCTGTGAAGGTCCTCACAGTGTCACTCTGACCCTGGCTTGAGCCCAGAGAGATTCAGGGTAAGCTCATCTCGGTCCTCCTTCCTCTTCCCTACAGCACATGCAGTACACGTCCACTGCAGTCCAGTGCAAAACAACCAACTTCCAGTGGTAGTTTGCACTGCTTGTAACACACATTCCACCCGCCACTTTGCCCGTCGCCTATTGTCAACCCGTCCTGCCCGTACACCTAGGCCCACACCACTGTCACCACC
Organism: Diaporthe ilicicola; assembly: GCA_023242295.1. Taxonomy (NCBI): domain Eukaryota; kingdom Fungi; phylum Ascomycota; class Sordariomycetes; order Diaporthales; family Diaporthaceae; genus Diaporthe; species Diaporthe ilicicola. The sequence continues at coordinate 215,609 of JALPVH010000048.1, read as the reverse complement.
ACCACCGTGCCCCTCCGAGACAAGTCAACTTCTCTTCCTTAATGACCACATGCCTACTTCTGCATTTCAGCTTTCTGCGGCCAAGGACTTCCCTCGGTAGCGGAGCTCGACCTGTTTCTTGTCCCTCCAGCCAGTCCTCTTTCTGTTCACTCTGCAGTGTTGAGTTTGGTGTTTTACTAAGCGCTCCACCGGGGACAGTATCTTTTGTTATCCAAAGATTCTGCCGCCTTGCCTTGTATCCATCAAGGGAACGGTCACGACAGTCTTGCCTGCCCTCCCACCGTCACCCTCGTCCTTAACCGCCGCCCATAACTCTTCGCTCTGGAGCTGCACAGGCAGCTCCCTTTCACAACGTCTTCCACCATCAAGAAACGGAAGATGTCACGTCCAGAGGATCTCCCCCGATCGGCATCCCCCCTGAAGCGCAGAGCCCCCAGCCTGCCCCCCGACGACAGCCTTGCCCCGGATGCCGACGCCCTGGAAGATGTTGACATGATATCTGTTCCTGCCCCCAGTGATGACGTGTCTATGGCCGATGGCGATCCTGTCCGGGGCACAGACTACCTAGCACAAGAGTTGGATGGTGGCAAGCCCAAATCCGAGGCGCAAGACCCGCCGGGCATCGAGGAAGACGGCCCAGACATCCCTCGGCTGTCGAGTGGCCTAGAGGTGGATCGCTCAAGTGTTGAAGAGACCCAAGTCGGTTCTGAATCCGACGAGGATGCTCCTGTCGTCGGAGCATGCCTCACGGACGAGGCGCGAGGCCAAGAGCAAGAGCAAGAGCACAAGGGTGATGCCGGCCATGTCTCTTCCGACCGTAAAGTGCAGGGCCAGAAGGCATGCAGCGACAATTCTGAAGATGCGGCTGACTCCGACGCAAAGACTGCGGACACATTTACTACCAGCGCCTCAATCGAACCTCTCCATCAAACTTGTTGGTCCACGCGCAACTCTTTCATATGCAATGACACATGCTGACACCCTCCATAGCCTTGTCCACAGATGCGTCTCTGGAATCCGCGATCAGTAAAAAAGCCAAAGGCAATCGTAGCGGTCGCAACAGTCCTGCGCCCTTGAGCCTAGGAACTCGCGGCCGACGAGGTCAATCAGACCGCGTGGTTGGACAGACGGGGCTCACCAACCTAGGAAACACGTGCTACATGAACTCTGCGCTTCAGTGCATCCGAAGCGTCGAAGAACTCACCAAATACTTCATGGCGGACGAGCATGACGAGGAGATGAACTTCGACAATCCCTTGGGCCACCACGGTGCCATTGCTCGCGTCTATGGCCTACTTTTGAAGCAGATTTACAAACAACCGCCGCCTGCATCTGTTGCGCCTCGGCAATTCAAGGAAACTGTTGGTACCTGCGCGCCTCAATTTTCTGGTTGGGGACAACAAGACACTCAGGAGTTCCTTGGTTTCCTGCTGGACGGGCTTCAGGAAGACCTCAACCGGATCAAAAAGAAGCCATACATCCCGAAGCCCGATTCCACAGACGACATGGTCAACGACAAGGCAGCAATTCGAGAGCTGGCCGCTCAGGTCTGGGACATCCACAAGCAACGGGATGACTCCATCATCAGCGATCTTTTCACTGGCCTGTACAAGTCCACCCTGGTGTGTCCCGAATGCGCAAAGGTCAGCATCACGTTCGACCCGTTCACGAATCTGACTCTGCCACTGCCAGTACAAAATGTCTGGGGTCGGAAGGTAAAATTCTTTCCACTGAACGATGCGCCTGTCTTCCTCAACGTTGAGATCGACAAGACATCTAGCATCAAGGCGTTGAAGGACTTCATCTCGCTTCGTGTTGGAGTTCCGTCTGAGCGCATGGTTGGGGCGGAGGAGTACCGGGACAAGTTCTTCAAGATATATGACGACGATCAACAAGCATCGGGAGAGATCACTAGGGACGATATCCCGGCTTTCTACGAGGTTGAAAGCCAGCCAACGAACACAAGGTGCAAAACCAAGAAGAAGTCTAAGAGCTTTTACTCGTCCTACGACAAAGAGGAAATCCCCCACTGGGACGATCCAGCCGCTGCGAGAATGGTGGTTCCAGTCTTGCACAGACTGAACCCCAGGTCCAACAAGGAGTCAAGGATCCAATCGGCAAAAAGCTCGGAGAACATCTCTCCCCCACACTTCATCATGCTGAACCCAGAAGAGGTAATACGAACATTTCACTTGTCGCTTTGCATCTAAACATGAAGGCTAATTTCTGGGCAGGCTCAAGATGAAGACATTATCCGTCGAAAGATCCTCGAAAAGGTTGCCACCTTCACCACGTGGCCTACCTTATCTTGTGTACGTCACGAGGAGACAACCGAGAATAGCGACTCGGATCAACTACTTGTCACTACATCAGACTTGGACTCATCGGGTGATGGCGCAGTCACTGCACAGTCTGTAGAGGGGGAGGAGGACTTGGTGGACGTCTCGATGCAAGACACTGTCCAAGATGATGTTGCGTCTCAACAGGAGGCAGAGAAGTGAGTGTGGATCATCAAGATTGCCTAGAGCCTGGGTGCTAATTTGAAACGAGGTCCCCAACAATCCTCAAGAGTTTCAACAAGCGGCGTCCAGAGTGGATCAAACCTGAAGTATACCTCGACGGCCAGCTCCAAAATTTGTTTGACATGAGTTACTTCACGGAAGATACAGTGGTTCCTACCGGATGGCATGCTGTTGGAACGAGCTCCAACCAGCTATTTCCCAGGCTCGATACCAGGAAGCCCCGCCCTAGCACACCTTCGCAGAGCGACGAGGATATGCCTAGTCCTTCTGGTTCCGGAACCGCATCTGAGGAGAGCGGCACTGAAGAGAGCGGCGATGTCCCTGAACCCGGAGTACGGACACGGATGGTCGACGAACCCAGCGAGGAGGAAAGCGATTCCAGTCTTCCGGACCTCAAGGCATGTTTTCAACCGACCTGGAAATTCCCACCCACTGCAACAGAGCCTAATGACGTGCAGGACATCAACAAAGCTCCAGATCTGCCTCTCAGACCACAAAAGGAGGCGAAACTCAGAGGTGGGAAGTCTGGAGGCAAGAAGAAAGTCAAAGGCCACAAGACGTACTCAAAAAAGGGCACGAAGCGATGGAGGCAGCAGCAGCAGCAACAACAAGCCGCCCGTCAGTCTTACAATAAACGCAGCAACTACCTGGATGAGGATCCAGAGTGGGGCTCTAAAGTGGATGGCGGTCCTTTAGTCCGTCTCGGCGAAGGCATCTTGGTTGACTGGGACCCTGCAGCGTGGGACATCGTCTTCGGTGGCCAAGAGCCGGGCAGTAATGCCACAACTACTGCTTCAGGCAGCCCAACTTTCCTCAATATGGATGTCCTCAAGGATGCGCAGCTCGAGGCCAAGAGTCAAGCCCGGAAGACCCGTGCGAACAGAGGCATCAGCTTGGATGATTGCTTGAAAGAATTTGAGAAGGATGAAGTTCTCTCTGAAGATGATAAGTGGTATTGTCCCAGATGCAAAGAACATCGACGCGCGGCCAAGAAGTTTGATCTTTGGAAGACGCCCGACATCCTCATTGTGCACCTCAAGCGGTTCAGTAGCAGCGGGACCCGTCGCGACAAGATCGATGTGACGGTCGATTTCCCGATCGAAGGTCTCGATATAGCCCAACGGGTTCTGGAGAAGGAAGACGGCAAGCAGGAAGTATACGATCTCATCGCCATCGACGATCACATGGGCGGCTTGGGCGGCGGCCACTACACAGCCTTTGCCAAGAACTTTGTGGACAACGAGTGGTACAAATTTGACGGTACGTGAGCACTCCCCAACGCGAAGCTATCGCGGCACTGACGTGAACACCTCAGACTCGTACGCGTCTCGTATCAAGAACCCCGAGAGCATGATCACATCTCACGCATATCTACTATTCTACAGAAGGCGCAGCGATCGCGCGCTTGGTGGTCCCAGATTTGAGAACATACTGCGCCGGTTTGAATCGGGCGACGAAGACGATGACGATGACGCTGCTATCAACAGCCAGGGCTCAGAGTCTCGCTAGTCTCCTATGACCCAACAACAGCTTAGCAGCAAGACTTGTGGAAGAGTCTGAGAAGCTCGTTCGCTCGCCCCATGCCTATGACCATCATCCGGGCTGCTGCGTCCAGCGCAGTAGAAGTCATTTGCAACACGCCCCGAATTCGAAAACATCACCGCGAGTCTATACGACATTCTCTCAGAGGCCACACAGTCGAACAAACGTATTATGAAGAGCTATTAATCTAGCAAAATGTTACTGGCCTGGCCTAGCGGAGGGCATGGCAACGGGTAAGCGCTTGTTGACGTCCCGTCGCATTATAAGTGGACTCAGAGACGTTACGCCCTAGACAGAGCGGAGCATGTGGACACCGGTAGACTTTAGAGGAACTTACCATTCCATAGAACATAAGACTTACTGTTAAGAGCACCTCTTCGACAGATCGTCAAAGATGCATGGTTGATTTGTGCCTGCGGGATCACGGGACAGTACCGTTCAACTTGTCACAACCACAACATGCCTCTGCCAAGAATTCTGAATTTGATGTTGTTCCCTGTTTACTCGTTCCATTTCCCAATCACTGCGGTTTCCAGCCTCACCCGCCATTGTTGGATTATGTTTGTTCCCTTATTGTCCTCTTACTCGCCACTATCGTGACCCCGGCGCGCACTGCCCTATTTGGCTCTCAAAGCTCCGCGCGGAGTTCCGTCCGTGCAATTCAGAGGTGATGGCATTTCGTGTGGAGTCTAGACTGTCTCTTATTACCTCTACTTGATACCTGCCCCCCCTGGTCCGACCTCATTGGATGAAGGCCGAGGTCGGCCGAAGAGCCTCGAACCCCTCCAGGAACCAAGACCCTTGGAAACGAATGTGACGAATGGTCTTGTTGTCAGCGGGATGAATATACATATATACCACCACCAGTCACTACTGCCCATAGAGCGGTGCTCGTATCAGGCGCTAACAACGCCACCGCTCATGACCAGCAGCGGCGGCAGCAGCAGGGCTTGGGTCCGAAGTCTAGGCGGCGGGCACGATGCTGCACAGACGGCGAGCTGACGAGGAGGGGAGGATGTGCATTGCGGCTTGCCTCTGCCGTCGTCGTCCCATTTACCAGTCTGTGTCATCTTTGCGAACTGGCAAAAGTTCGTCAGTTCTCCCGAATTTTAGGGCCCGGCCTGGAACCACCAGCTGTGTGGGGGGGGGGGGGAGACGAGGGTTGTGCCCCCGAAGCGGTCGTCGTCCTTGTTTTTTGTCCCCTCTTGTCACGACCGCACATGCGTCCATTCGTGCTTACATATAAGGCATAAAGGGGGTAGGTGAGATGGAATAAGAGTCGGGGCCGAGCGTGGCATAACTGGGTAAGGCCGTAGCGTGTATTTATATTTGTGTATATGTGTGTATATGTGTGAGTAAGTAAGTAAGTAAGTAAGTGAGTAAGTAAGTAAGTGAGTAAGTAAGTGAGTAAGTGAGTGAGTGAGTAAGTGAGTAAGTGAGTAAGTGAGTAAGTGAGTAAGTGAGTAAGTGAGTAAGTGAGTAAGTGAGTAAGTAAGTGAGAGAGTGAGAGAGTAAGAGAGTGAGAGAGTAAGAGAGAGAGAGAGAGAGAGAGAGAGAGAGAGAGAAAGTAAGAGAGAAAAAAAAAAGGAGAGAGAGAGAGAGAGAAAGAGAGAGAGAGAGAGAGGGGGGGGGGTGTATGTGTGTATATGTGGGAGAGAGAGAGTATATGTATGTTATAGGCAGCAGCGAGTCCATGTATGCTGATACTTTGGAGATGGACATCTTTTGATTGTGAAGTGGACCGCCTCGCTTATCAGATCAAATGTCGCAACGGAATTGGGACCGCGCTGCAGGATAGGTCTTGATCGCTGCTGTCTATATTATGCCATAGGTTACGGGAGGCATCCTGACGTGCGAACGTACAACATGGGTCAATCTGTTCCCTGATCTTGTTTTGTTACACTTTCGGTATCCCGTGATTGTGCTTCTATCTGGGGCGACTGTCCGCCCAGGTTAGAGTCTGAATGCAGGATGATGACCCTCTTTCTACTAGTACTCTCAACTTGTTCGCCTCAGACTGTAATATCTACTGCTTGCTGTTCAGGTTTTGTTAAAGGTGGCAGTCAGTGACATCGCGTTGTGAGTCCCAACGCATGTAACCAAGTAGTTTTGTACGTAGTGCACGCTACAGAAAAAACTGGGGGACCAGACTATCTATCTACATGCTCGTGGAACAAGTTATGGCAATTCTCCACGGTAAGGCACGGATGGTAACGGTAGAAGGCTCTACCTCTTAGAGGTTAGGGGAGAGGGAGCATTGCTGCACGCCGCATCATGGGCAACCTCCCCGGCGTGCAACGACCATCGACGAGTCAGAGGATGACGAGAGACTCGATGTTCTCGGCCTGCGGGATGTGGCAGCTCAAACACAATGGCAAGTAGGCTCACGTGGTTGACGAGGCTCATGCACCAGGTTCTCGATGCTTCTCACTGCGGTTCTAGAAGTCCTGTTCCCGTGGTAATTCCTACCCATCCGTACTTTCTTACCGTGCCTGCTGGGCGGCAGCACAGTTCCGACTGCCATGGGCACGCTCGGTGGTACCCTCGCTGCGTCGGGTAACGTCTGCTGAGCAGCCTGTCTGGTCCTGTCGCAGCCACCCGTCGTTAGGCAGTGCTCGCTCAGGGCAGAGTGGCCTGGGCTCCTTGGGATGCATGATCGTCGGCAAAGTGCCGACGGGGTTGAAGATCGTGCTGCTGCCGGTCAGTGTCGCGTCGAACGAGACGGTAAGCATCAGCCAGAGGCGGATCCGGCATTCTGACTTTGCGTAGCGCGGGGGCCAAGGTGGCTCGTGAGGCTTGTGCGCTGTAGGGACGAGGCCCAAGGCTGTGTGACGGGCCCGACCGGTTGGCGGAACGGCATTGATGGGACCCGTGGATCCCAGTCCAGGATGCGACTCACCTGGGATCGTGGAAACTTCCACAGTGTAGCAGGTGGTGGGCGGCGGAGGATGACGTCGCCGGAAGTATGACGGCACATGCAGACATGGTGTATACTACATACAACACCGCAGCAGTGAAGGCTGGGGGGGGGGGGGTGGAGGGCGGTCCTGGCAGTGAGAGGCACCAAGCCAGCCTGGCCAGGTTGGATCCAATGCGACCGAGTCTTTTTCTTCTTCTCTTCTTCCGCAGCTCTTGTTTGGCTTTCTGCTCGGGCTGAATGACTGACTCTGTCCGTGCAGGTAAAGCTAAACCTTCATTCATGAACGCATGCCTAAACAGGCACACTGAGCAACCGGATTGGTGTGTTTGCTTTCGGCTAGCCCAGAAGTGGATTGCCGCCCAACTGGCAGATGCGAACATGCGCCGGACCTCCGGTGGATGCGGCATCGCGGCGACGACATCGTCATTGTCATCATCATCATCGGGTCGCATGCAGCTGACAAGCAAGTAACAACTCAGCATCACGGCGAGACGTCACGACGTGTGTTGGGATAGGGGATGTGCGTGCAAGGACCCGTCCATCGAGAGGGAGATCTGGCTCGTCCAGAGCCCATCAAAGGTCTTGTTCAGAATGATCCAGGTGGGATATCTCTGGTGGCCAGATAGATGCATTGACGCGCAAGGAGCCGAGAACGCATCGGGATATGAATGAATATGGATTGAAGTAGTCAATATGAGATAGAACCCGGAGCGGATGCCGATTCATGGATACAGGAGTTGCTTGGTTGCGCACCCACCCAGGCACGAGCCGTCCTTCAATTGGCGAGCTCGAGAGCACGACAGGCAGATGGCTTGGACTTGACATCGACATCCTGGTGATGTTTGGTTGTGTGCGCAGGCAGGTGTGTGTGTGCACGTTTGCGTGTGAGTGTGAGTGTGCGTGTGCGTGTGCGGATCGGGTCGAGCGGCTGCTCGACGTGCACCCCCCGTCCCCTCTTTGCTTGCAACACATAAGCATACGGGTTGATGTGAATAATAACTACCTGTAAATATTTGACAACTTTCCACGGTGTCATGTCGTGGGACATGGTGGCCTCGAGTCGAGGCTGGACCGGGCAGACAGGGGACACTTGCGCATACAGGCCAAGAGTTGGATGGGGTGGTGCGGTGCGGCGCGGCAATGTGACGGGGCTTCGTGAGCGCCCGAGACAGAGAGCGTCAATGTCCAGTCAGCCAGTCAGCCAGGGCATTGAAAAGGCCGTGAGTGGATGGAAGTCTCCGTGGGGCCGAGGCTGTCGATGGCTTCATCGGGAAGGTCGCGGGCCAAGAGATGCGCGTCTCGGAAAAGGGGGATCGCAGCCTAGGGCGAAAGTGGAAACGATCCAAGCCTAAGAGCTTCAGGGACAGATTCCCTGCTGGATGCCCGGCGAACCACATTCCTGGCCAGGGTTCTGGTGAGAAAGGGCAAGAATGATATGAGATGATGTCGCGCGAGTGCTGGTGATGAGCTGCTTTCGCAATCGCGAATGCCGGCATTGGCAAGGTCGGAGGGCCGGAGAGTGTGGTGGGAGCGATCGCCCATTGGTTGCCCACGGGCTACGGGCTACGGGCTACGGGCTTGTGAGCCCGGACCCGACGTTGGACAGTTGTCAGTCACTCAGACAGTGAGATCGCAACTCACCCACCAACACACTAATGATAATAAGCCCGTACGCATACCTTGGTAGATGAACGGGCGCAGTGGTGGGAAAAGAAGAGCCTAGCCTACTTAAGCCAACTTTCTTTCCTTGGGCGAGGTGACAAGGCGTGACAGGTCAGCCAGCGATCAAGGCACTCGACCTCGAGTCTACTGTTAGCGCTGGAGTGCGCACGGCTGGTTGTCTGGAGACAGCCTACGTCTCGAGCTTATGCCACCGGCGTCCTGTCCCGTGGTCTAGTTCCCGCGCGGATGACTGGCAGATTGACGACAGATAAGCTTGATTTGGCCACAAGAGATGAGCATCGCATCGCATTGCATCGCATCGCATCGCATCGCATCGCATCACAGGGCAGGAGCATCGCATTATGAGGCGGCTGGATTGGCTCGGAAGCCACTGAAGAAGACGCCGCGTCGCTGGGCAAGGCAAGGAGCCGCCGCACCGCGCCAGTGGGTGGTGGGGCCTCGGATCTGCGCGCTGATCGCATTCAAGCCAACCCCAAGACGGCCTGCCAGGCTGCGCGGCACTCAAGCACGACAAAGAGCCAGAGATAGCAGATCCTGTAGATCTGCACTGCGCTGCGCTGCACTGCACTGGCGATGCACTGGCGATGCATGAGCACTACACTCACTGCATGAGATGAGGCGATTGTGGCACTCGCTGCCTTGATGGGTGCAGGTGCGCAAAACAAAAGCTGATGGTGGTCGGGAGCCCTGGAAGCCTGCTTGCCTGGGGCGCGGCGCGAGAGGGGCAATGCGATCTACACACAGTACGGATACATACTCGGTGGTAGTCTACTCTGTGAAATACCACGGCATGGCGCACACAACCTGCACTTGCACTTGCACTTGCACTTGTGCATCCATCATCCCACAACCCTCTCCGATGCTCTGTTGGTGACGCATCATGACTCTGGCCCGTCGCCGCCGGTACGTAATAAATGCGAGTCTGGGTCGGCTGCCCACTGGCTGGCTGGTCCAAATATGGCCCTGCCGTGGCAATGTACTGTAGTCTACCTACCTAGGTAGACTACTCTGACAAGATCTGTAGCTGGGGAAAGGGGGGAGGAGACTGTTGAGCATGCAGGAGCCGTGCATGTGCCGAGTTGTACGACCAACCAGCAACCAGCAGGGACGCAGTGAAGCGCGTCTTGTGGCGGTGGGTAGAAGCCCTAGAATGCTTCGACGGCTTCGACGGCTTCGACGGCTTCGACGAATGTTCCGGCTGTCCTTCTCGAAGGCCTGTAGAAGCCAGCGACGCATCGGAGTGGCCCCTTTCGCGTTATTTCCAGCCGCAGATCAGCTGGTGGGGACTGGCACAAGCTCCACACAATGTTGCAGCCTTCTTCCAAGGTTTCCAAGGGACCCACACAAGACCCACGCAGGCCCGCCCATTTGCTGCTTCATTTGCGCCGATCCATTTCGCCCAGCCGCGCGACACACCAAGACGCACCCAGGCTCAGGCAGCCAGGCAGGCCAGGCACCCCGTAACCCGTTCTTTACCCTCCCTCCCCCCACCCTCCACTACAACTAGACTACAGTACCACCACCACCACCACCAACACGCTCCTGCTCCTTGCTCCTCATGACGATCATCACGACGCCTTGCGTGCGTGCGTGCGTGTGTGCAGCAGATGTGGTGGTGGCCCAGCAGCCCAGCCCAGCCTGCCAAGCCTGCCTCGTTCACGTCCTCGCGCCGTGACGTCTGGCCTCGCCCCCCGATGACGACCCAAATGCCAGGACAAAGGGACGTTGGTCGAGGGATCTGCCATTTGCCTCTGTCGTGTGTGTGCGCCGTGACACCTCAGGCCTTTGTCCGGCTGTAGCACCCCAGGGCACAACCACACGGCCTTCAAAAACCCATGTACTTAACTGCACCATGTACAATGTACAACGCACAACGCACAATGGGCAACGGGCATAGTGGGCAGCCTCGAGCCGGGGAAAATAGAGGGGCTGGGAGGACGACGGGGCCGGCACCTACGGCACACACACGTACCACTTTGCGTTGCACGTCGAGGTGCGTAATGAAGTGCTCGTACACGTGCGATATACACAGTATCTGAAGCTGTGGTCTAGCAGGGCTCCAGGCGGTCATCCAAAAATTCCTCCATTCTTTCATTTACTCAAAGACGTGTCCTCGAATACTAACTACATGCTTTGCCCCTTTCCTCCTGCCAAAGTTGGGCCGGCATTCGAGCCTTTTGACTTTGGCACTAAACAGGGAAGAAGGAGAAGACATCTCCGCCGTGGTTCGTGTGCGCCCACCCCCCCTCCGATGTCTGGGTCTCGCACGGCATTGTAGGTACTGCAACCCCAAAAAAAAAAAATTACCAAAAAAAAATGTTGTTATTATCATTATTAGCATTTTCCCGCGGCACCTGCGTTTCTCTGCTTTATTTGGCTGTGCCTTGCCTTGCTTTACCTTACTTTTTGAGAACCGACGACGAGGATGAGGACGGCGGCGAGGCCGGCTGGAGGACACCCGGCCATTACAAACTTGAAACATAAAACGGGGGGCAGGAAGCCCCATCTGCCGTGCCTTATCTCAGCCTGTGTGTGGCCAACCCACTGTCCAGCTGCTCCTGCGAACGCACCTGGGCAGCTAACAGCACATCTGCAGGCAGGGTGCCTGGGAGGGGATCCACCCGGACGCTGCATGTACATTATTGCAGTACCTGGGCTGCCCGGGTTCTAGGTGGCCAACTAGGGGCAGTACCTAGAGATCATCAATCGCATACCGCCCGGCTTGGGCTTACAGAGCACTCCTCTTCTAATCAGGCCAAGGTATGCCTCCCGAGTAGAGGACTATCTGGGCTGGGCTGCCCACACCTCCGCATGTACATCTATCTGTACATAGGCCACGCCTGGGCACTGTCTATCCGTGGGAACTGCTGGCATCAGCCTCTTTTTGTTCCGAGGCGGCAGCAGTCGTCCTCTTCTTGGGTTCCAAAGTATAACAGGTATTTCGGCACCCATCTTGCAGGGAGAGCAGCAAGGGGTGGTGCCCCAGGTTTGATTGCCCTGGTCGCGTTCGGGCCGCAACATCTCTTTGTTCTCTTCTCACGCAGGAGACAGGCTAGGCCGGACAGGACAGGGCAGGGCAGGGCAGGGCAGGGCACCTGGATAAGGCAGAGCAGAGCCCTCTCTGCTAGCACAGTCCAGAACCCAGCCGCTACTATGTGGTAGTCCACGGCCCACGGCCCACGGCCCACGGCCCACGGTCCAGCTCTCACGGTGCTAGAGGTGTACAAGACCACCTGCAGAGCCCACGCCAAAACATCAAGGTATCCTGGCATCCTCATCCGTGCTGGACCCCTGTTCCCGTAACATGTACGTCTCTCCCGAGGCTCTTTCTCTTTTCTGCACTTATTATTAACTCGTCGAATTGACGAGCAAAGAAGAAAAGGGCCCAGGCCAGGCCCTTGTCCCCCAAGCTTTCTGCCCTCCCCCGTTGCCGTTGATGACTGTCCTCTCGACTCGCCTGCACCCGCACCCGCACCCGCACCCGCATCCAGAACCGCACCGCGCAGCAATCGCACCTTGGCTGCACTTGCACGCTCGCACGCTCGCACCCGCACCCGCTCGCACTGCGCAAGTAGCAGCCAGATTTGCTTTGCTACCTTCCTATTCCTCTCCCAATTAACCTGCCCTGCTGCCCTCCGCCCCCCCCAAGACCCCGACCTGACCTTGACCTGCCTGGCTTTGCTTCGGTTCGAATGGCTCACCCCAATGTGCCCTTCCTCGTGGCCTTGACAGTCTGGAATCCATAGACCAGACCTGCCAGCCAGCCTGCCTGCCTGCCTGCCTGCCTGCCTTTACCATACCATCCGTCCATCCCCCATCCCACTTGATCCCCATCCCCGTCCCCGACCCCATCTCTCCTTCACTTGCGCTCTCTTGTCGCAATTCAATTCTGTCCCTCACTTTTGTGGTACCGCACCGTACCTCGCCAATTTCTGCCTCGCCCTTGACCTCGTCCCCGACCTCGACCCTGACCTCGGCCTCGACAATTGACTCTCTGACACTGACCTTAACCTTGAACAATAACCACCCCCGACCCAGCGCCGAGACAACCGCCTGCCTCAGCACAACCGCGGCACACGACCACCTGCAACCCTTTCCTCTACCTTTCCTATTCCATCCTCGCTGTGTGCTCACCACCCACCCGTGACTGTTACTGTGGCCCTCGCTCGACCTCTTGTCTTGCTTGTTGGTCGGATTCGGACCACGCAGCGCGCGCGACATAGGAAACCAGGGACGGACTAAACGCCCAATCCATTCCCCTAATCTACCTACAAGTCGCAATTCTCCTGAATCCACTCTATATCCGGTCCGAACCCACACGGCGTGCGGCGACCTTCCCTGACCATTACTCGACCGTCCATCCGCCTCTATCACCCACGGTGCTCACACTCTCATTCGCATTCTATGTCACCAGTACCAGTGACCTCTCCTTTCGCCAACATTTGCGACAGCCCCTGCCGCCGTTCCCCTACCTGGTCTCCCCCGATCACCTCGGCCTTTGCTTCCAATGCCTTGTTGAACGGGACACTGCCGTACTCACACATTGCCAATCTGACCTTGGCAGCGCAATCCTGGCACGACTTATAGGACGCCCACCACACGCTTGCGAAACACCTTTTCGGCCAGCGACCACAAAAATTTGGTGCCTGGGCCGACAATCGCCCGCGGTGTTGGGAGACCACCGCCCAAGTTGGATTGTCGGTTGTTGGGAATTCAAGTCCTCGAAGCCGTCCCAGGGCTCGTTACACCATACCGTAGCTGCCTGGCCCAGCTTAATTTGTTCGCGGCAAAGGCGCACCAGTCGCGAGACTGGCCGCGGTCTTTGGAATCAACGCCATGGACAGGATCGGCGCGAATATCATTTACGTCGATCGTAGGGCGACCGAGGATCAGATTACCGACGATGGCGTCGGCGACGGCGTCGCAAGCAGTGACACTCCCGGTGCCGAGGTAGGACACTGGAAACAGAGTATCAGAGTGCTGAAAGATGCTTTTGGTGACAGTATGTCTTGGGAAACCCCGGGTTGAAGTTCAGTCCTAACTCTCGAGCAGTCCAAGTTTGCTCAAGTAGCGCTTCATGTCTCTCTGCCCTGTCGGCTCTCCACCACGCCAACACGATCGACCAGACCCCGACGATATTACTGATAGATACCCCTTACGACGAGAACGCGATGGACCGAACTTCCCGATCTAGATCTCCATCACCACACTCGCGGCCAGTGCAGGAAAGTGAACACGAGGCCCAGATATCCGATGTCGAGCTTTATGGTTTGCGGTTACTGCAGAGGGTCGTTGCTGAAGCAGACATGTTGAAGCTGATGAAGCTCGTGGTGCCGATCCCTGTCATCTCTCCGCCCATGCTGCCCCAGGCTGGTTCCACGACCGTGTCGGGTTTGATACAGGCAGGCGCCATCGGGGAAACTATGGCATCGAGCCACTCACAATCCAGACCTGAATTGGTCCGCAGATGTCTCGAGTTTGGAGCAGTGGATGTCATGACAACGCCTCTTCAACAGCAAAACATTGAGAGTATCGAGGTCCATGCCTACAAGGCTCGTCAAGCCGCCGCCAGGGAACGAGAGGCAGTTCTGCAGGTCCGGAAAAACAGAAAACGGTCATGGGTTGGCGTGGACACGGGCGGAAAACCGTTCGCCTACCTGCGCGAAGCAATGGTGTCGGGTCTGATGAAAGGAATATGCAGGTTTGACGACGAGGATGAAACCTCTCTCGGAACGTTTAGGATATCAGTCCCGGCAGAAAGGCAAGCGAGGATCGCACAAGCGGTTGGCCAGTGGCATTTTTGCGCACACGACTTCTCAGATGACGAGCTCGTTGTAGCCGCATCGCTAATGTTCAGTCATGCATTGTCCATGCCCGAGCTGGAGCAATGGCGAATTCCACCAGGTCAGTAGTGGAACCAGCTCAAAAACACACCCCTAGCTTTTGTCATCTGGGCCATTTCCGTCCTGTATTGTGTACTGACCAATATCCCGCCCAGACCAACTCACTCAATTCGTGATCGCCTGCCGAGCTGCTTACAACAGTTTTGTTCCGTATCACAATTTTCGACACGTCGTTGACGTTCTGCAGGCCACCTTTAGCTTCCTCCTTCACACGAACACAGTCATGCCCTACATTTACTGCGACGCTTCAGACGACGTGCTGAAATCTCCTGTGGAAGCGCTGTTGACGCCATTCGAGGCCCTGACGTTACTAATCACGGCCATTGGGCACGATGTGGGACATCCAGGTGTGAACAACGGGTTTCTTGTTACGCTGAATGCCCCTCTTGCACAACTTTACAATGATCGCTCGGTACTGGAGTCTTTCCACTGCGCGGCTTTTTCTCAAATTCTCCGGAGACATTGGCCGTCGGCCTTCGAAGACAGGAAAATGCGAAGTCTCATGATCAGTTCCATATTAGCGACAGACATGGGCTTGCACTTCGACTACATGAAGCGGTTGGCAGACTTGAAAGAAAAGCTTTCGGCCAATGAAACTACTGAGGGGTGGAACAGCCGCATGGTCGAGGAGCAGAAGGGTCTTGCGTGTGCTTTGCTGATCAAATGCGCAGATATCTGCAACGTGGTAAGTATTCGGCATATCGCATGTGTGACGAGTACTCTAACTCGCGGCGGTACAGGCACGGAAGCACGAGACAGCCCTACAATGGATGGATATCTTGGCCGACGAATTTGCACGTCAGCGATCTATGGAGAAGGAACTTGAAATCCAGACTTCACTCATGGCGCCGCCTCTAACAGAGAGGGCTTCTCAGTTCAGATCTCAGCTCAACTTCATGAACATGTTTGCCATACCGCTCTTCCAAGGAGTGGCCGACGTACTACCTACCATGAGATACTGCGTTGCTGAGCTTAACGCCAATTCGGAACTCTTCCAGCTGAAGATTGCGGATGCATTGACGAAAACGCACCCGGATCGTCGTACAAGCCGCCAGGATGCCCTTCACCACAGCACAACCGCAAAACCAAGCACCGGGTCTCCCCAGGTCGTGGACCAGATAGCCAGGTCGGCAAGCACTCCGGAATTGAGGGGGGGCTACAAGGCGATCAATGGCATTGGGCCACATTTCGAACCTGTCAAAGAACTCGCTACCGGCGACGATGGAACTACCGGACCGGAAAGGCAACGCGGCAGTGAGACGACCGAAGGAGGCAGCTTTGCCCAAGTGAATGGCGATTGTGCCAGCAGTGCAACAACTGGCAAGATGCCCCTCTCGCCCAGCACGAAGGGAACGAGCGTTGTCAGCCAGGAGTCCCTGGAGCGACCCAAAAGCAACCCCATACCAATGATTTCAGCACCAGATTCTGCGAAAAGCATGACCGAGCCAAAAATGGATGGTCAACCAATTTTCGAAGTGGAGACAGCAAGCACTCTCAAGTCGACCGACGATAGATCCGTGAAGAAGAGACCAAGTCGCTTCCGGATGAACGCCTTTCAATTCTTCAGGAGACACAAGTCTCCTGGCCCTGCCACGGAAGCCCCTTGATTATACCACACCACACGAACCGCTTTCTCTCATCCCAATGCGCCGAATCCCTGCTCAATGCATCCCCATGTGGACAAAAAAGCGGGGACGGCGGTCCTTTTCAAGGCGACTGGTGATCCTCGCAAGCACGCGACGATGGAACCTCCTGAACCTTGCATAGCCAAGTATCGCAGCAGGTTGTCCGTGCTCGGTGATCGACCTGTTCGCCACTCTGTGCGAGTAATGCGACAAGGGAGCGCGATGCTGGCTGGAGACCAGAGGGCATAATGAAGACGCCTTCCACTGCGAAATAACACGCGACTGTTACATCGACACTTTGTCATCCAGCCATTGAGTTATTCGCAAATTAGAAAAGCAAGGACATGTGAGGCCTTAATCCAGTGTCCGCAAGCGCTTCACGGCACGCAGACCGCATGATGCATTTTTGAGTCGCGCACGCCGAACTGGACCCCGACTCGGTCAGGCCGATGTCGTCGCCCAGCCCGGGCCAAGAACTATTGGCAAGCGCTGTTTTTTGTTCATACTGTTTTGGTCACGATGGCAGCCCGTCATCTGCCATGGTTTATCTTAATTCTTCCCTTGCCTTTTCCACTTCACATTCCGGGCGAAACGGTACCTGGCTAGGAGAAGCCATTTGGCTCGAAATAAGAGTTGGCACATCTTGTTCATCTTCGGGGAGCGCAGGAGCACCTTCCCGTCTCACGAAATAGACCACACCGCCAAGACATGGATGAGCGGTCCACACATTATGGCCCGAGGGCTCAAGCAGGAAGGGAGCAGATGGATGGAGTGCTAGCGTAGACATCGTCGGAGAGAAGAGAGAAAGCATACAGAGAAGGGAGGAGATGCGGATGAGGGGTTGTTTTGTTGAAACCCCCGTCAAGACCGAGCGTCTTATGTATAAATGTATGACAAAAGATATCCCATTAAGTTGTGCTGGTTTGCTTCCGACACATTTCGCCCACGCGTATGGTTTGGTGTTGAAGTGGAATGGCAGCGGCTATGAAGCCAAAGTCAACCATTTTCAGTTGCCCGCAGAAACCAACCAAACTTGACGTCTGCCATTGTCTGGTGCTGCGCTGTCCTCCCTGGACTGCGGTAATGCCCGTCTGCAGAAGACAGACAGCCAGCCAGTGATATAGTGCAACGCAACCGGAGCCGACCAAACGACCACCAGTTGCTTGACTTTGATATGGCTTGTGGTGTTACAATGCTTTTGGATGTGTTTTCCACTTCTCAGTTTGGGACACCGACTCTTCTGAGCCTTTATTTGCGCATAGAGGCTCGTATAGTAAGCCGCACGTAGGGACCATTGAACTGACCAGCAGTACACACTTGTCGACAGGACAGCCTACGTTGGAAAGCATCATCTAATTACAGAGTCTACCGCGCTACAACATCTACACGATAATCTGCACCTTATATGATGAGCTATAAGATGAGGTTTAGGAAATTTCGACACCATCAAGCGCTTGCCAAACCTCTGGGATCCCTGCAAGATGTAGGGCCGAACAAGACTTGCTACCCCGTCTAGCTGCGTCACTACAATCGCATAGACTAGTTGTTTACCATGACGACTTCAGGGTTTTGTGGTTTCGAAAGGTGTCATAGGCAGCAAGCACCACAAGCCCACCCGAGACGCGGTATCATGCGCGCGACAGACCAAATGTGCAGTGCATCAAGGCCGTTCGCTCTATGTGTGGAGGAAGATATTCATTCTGATAATTCTAACACAGCAGAGCACTCCCGGACTTGTTTTGGCACATGACTCTGCAGTAACCGAAACATTAAACAGCCTGGTGTCAGACACCGACTAGCCGGTCCGTCAATACCATTTCACTGACCGATTCTTCTCACGCAGACCACTCTCCACCGAGCCAACGGGTGTAGAAGTCCAAAGCAGGGCCGGGCTGGTCGTATGGGACCATGTGGCCGGCTCCGTAGATCTGCATGAAGGTGAAGTTTCCAGAAGACTTCACCTTGCCGTATTCTTCACCGTCAGCCTTGAGAGGCGAGAGCTTAGTGCTCTTGAAGTCCTTGTGGCCTGGCCAGTCCAGCTCGTTGGACCAAGCCTCGTTACCAAGCCAGTTGCAGATGAAGTCCGCATCACCAGCGTAGATGAGGACAGGGATCTGCTCCAGCAAGCCCGGGACGAGCAGGTGGAATGGCTGCATCCAGTCACCCTTGAACAGGAAGTTTCGGTTGATGTCGAAGTTGCAGCTGTCGTAACTATCGACGGTCTCGACGCCCAGGGCTTCCATAACGTCCTTCTTGTTGAGGTACTTGTCGATGTTTCCAAGACCCGGGTAGCAGAGCGAACCTCCCTCGCACGGGATGCGCACGTCGTAGGGGTTCTGGCCAGATCGCTGATAAGTGCCCAGGATGTTGTTGTTGCAGTAAATGGATGCAGGTACGCAGCTGAACCAGCTCTTGCTTTCGTAGCACTGGCTGATCATGGACTGGCAGCGGGGCAGAGCGTTGTCCATGGACTGGCACTCGCTCTCGCTAAGCACAGCATCGTAGCCACCCTCACCACAGGCCATGGGACGGTAGTAGGGGTACTGGGAGTAGGGGTCGGTCAGGCCGTTGCCGATCAACACCGACTTGAGGTTGATGTTGCGGTCCTTGTGAGACAGTATCTCAGAGGCAAAGACGGGGATGTAGTGGCCAGCGTAAGATTCACCGGCGATGTGGAAGTCTTGCTTAGCGTACTCGGGGAATTGTTGGAAGAAGAGAGTCAACAGGGCATAGACATCCTTGCCGGCGGCCGTGGTGTCGCTGACAGATCCTCCGCTGTACGAATAGCCAACATTGACGGGCTGGTCGAGGAAGATGACAGAGGCGTTGGCGTTCCATGAGTGCTTGTTGTAGACGAGTTTGACATTGTCGTCAATAGAGGAGGGGCCCAGCTCGAAGAAAAGACCGGTGAGAGACGAACAGCCTGGGCCACCGTTGAGCCAGAGGACGACGGGGTCGTTCTTGGGGTCATTGCGCGACTCGAAGAACCCTGTACAAAAGAGTCAGCCCATGCCGAGAGAGGGTGGCACCGGGGGATCCGCAATAGTGAGAGGAGTGAGGAAGTGGGGAGCGCGGTGGATTGGGCAAAGGTGAACGTACAGTAGAACAAGTGCTTGTCGTTGGCTTCGTCATCCAGATATCCGGAGTATTGCTTGACGGTATCGACACCAAGCTTGGATGGGTCGACGGCCTTGGTGCGCAGGTTATAGACCTCGAGGTCGCCGCCGACCACCCTATGGCTCTCTGCGTCGGCGGTGTTCTCGGTCCACAGAGCCTGGACGTCGGCACCCTTTGTAACAAAGTCCCACTTGGAGTCAGGCTTGCGCTGATGTTTCTTTGGCTTGGTCAGGGGAGGGAGGGCATCGAATGCGTTTGGGACGAGCATCTCGACCTCGTCCCAGAGGGCCTTGGCTTCAGAGGTCATGGAGCCGAAGACGGCTTCATACTCCTTGACCTTGTCAGCCCACGAAGAGGCGACCTCCTTGACCCTGTCAGCAGCACCGCCGATGACATGTTGAGTGTCCTGCTGCAGGTTGACAGCGGAGGCGGCGCCGACCAGCAGTGCTGAGGTGGCGATCCTCATGGTGAAGTAGAGGTAGGTAGGAGACGGAGAGGTGATGACGACGCCACAGGATCAGATAGCTACGTAACACAGATGTAGATAAGCCGGTGGGCTGCTCAGGCCTGCCAGCGATAGGCCCAGTCTGTGGTGATAAGAATGGTCAAGCCAAAGGTGTCCAAGGGAATGAAATGATGAATGCCTGTGATGTGTTTGTTGATGGAGGAAGAAGGCAGAAGACAGAAGAGACGGATGGGTTCCGGGGAGGATGGAGGATAGAAGATGGGAGGACGACGGACGGGAGGGAGGTGATGAAGCTCTGGGGAGCTGTTGGCATGGTACCCAGGTAACTCTGTACCGAACGTGGGCGTGGGTACTCTGGGTGTCTGGGCACCTCTATGTCCGGGGCACGATGAAACCGGCTGGTGCACACCAGCTCGAGTGGTGAGTGCCTACCGTTGCCGAGGGTACCTGCTTGGCAGCCTACCCAGGTAGTCTACCTGCCTGCAAGGGCGGAGGCACTTTGGGGGCACTGGAGGATCGTGTGACCGTCTAAGTGGTTAATCCCGCAGCCTCAAGCCCCACGCGGACCCTCTGATACACCCTGTGGCTCCTGATAAGCGTCATCGAGCGCAGCCCCCCGGTCCCTCGAGCTGTCGGCGCAACGGCTGGTGTGGTTGGTAGACTAATTGTACCTGAGTGGCGCTTATACAAGCAGCTGTACAGCACAGAGGTAATGATTGTTTGTACATTTCTTTAGCATACTCCGGCACAATGCAGTGATCCCAGTGTAGAGCGTAGGGCTAGTTTATAGCGTCTAAAGGAGTGGGGAACCCGCACCCAACGTCCAAGTCAAAAGATGAACTCGCTCCTGTCGGCCGGACACGTCCAAAACATGTGCCTGTGTAAATCGTACATGTTCACTGGAGACAGGACAATAGACTGCAGTAAGTGTACTCAGTCATCATTCATGTGAGGGCTTGTCCTGTCGACATGGCATATGATAGATACCGCAATTGTTGCTCTGGGTTTCCTGTAGTCTACCACCGCGCGGTGCTGGTTCCCAGTCCACTCAACGAAGCAGCCGATGGCCAGCCATGGCTTGAGCGCGCAGTAAATCATGCCCTCCCCTCTCTCATGCGCGTTTTCCAGAATGCAGACATTAACGATGCCTGCACATACTACCCACCATGCCGACCACCATCGCGGTATCAAATCGGTTCGGACGTCCATCATGGGAGAATGCAGCCCAAGCTGAAGTGGTTAGTCATTCGGCAAATATGAATCAGAGTGAGCAAGCAATCTTGGTCAGCCTAAGCATGCATCCCACCCCACCCGCGCGAGCCTCTATCGATACCAGGAAAACTGCAGCTCTCTCCCATTGACATTGATAGCACGTCTTTTACAACGACAAGCTCTCTCCTTATTCTACACCGCACGCGCTGTTGCCGGAAGCACCTGGATATCCCTTTCCTCTTCATTACAATCTCAGCAGCAAGAGGAAACCTCAGGGAAGGAGAAATACCAACGAGGCTACACTGCCCCTGCAACCACCGCGGGGCAGCAAATTAGCATTCCCACCTCGATCGTCAACCACCACCTCCCTCGCACCAACCCCTTCTTCACAACTCGCCGCCGCCACAATGTCTCGACAAATAAACCAACCCTCGAACCAGATCAAGCTCACAAATGTCTCCCTCGTGCGCCTCAAGAAGGGCAAGAAGCGCTTCGAGATCGCCTGCTACAAGAACAAGGTCCTCGAGTGGCGCTCCGGCATCGAGACGGACCTCGACAACGTCCTACAGATCCCGAGCGTCTTCCTCAACGTGTCCAAGGGCCAGACCGCGCCCGCCGCCGACCTGGCCAAGGCCTTCGGCAAGGACGTTCCACCCGCCGACATCATCCTCGAGATCCTCAACAAGGGCGAGCTGCAGGTCGGCGAGAAGGAGCGCGCCGCCCAGCTGGAGCGCGTGCACAACGAGGTCGTCGGCATCGTCGCTTCCAAGCTCGTCGACCCCCGCACCAAGCGGGTCTACACCACCGGCATGATCGAGAAGGCCCTGGACATGCTGAGCCAGCAGGCGCATCAGGGCGACAAGGACGCCAAGTCCTCCAACGCCAGCGGCAGCGCCACGCCGGCCGCGGCGGAGAACGGCGACGCCAAATCCAGGCCTACTGTCTCTGCTGCCGCTGCCGCTGCCGCTGCCGCTGCCGCAGGTGGCGCGTCTGCGAAGGAGCACGTCTGGACGGGCGTGACGACCACCAAAAGCGCCAAGAGCCAGGCGCTGGAGGCCATCAAGGCGCTCATAGCCAGGCAGCCCATACCGGTCGCCAGGGCGAGGATGAGGCTGAGGATCACCTGCTCGACCAACGTGTTGAAGCAGGCAGTCAAGGCGCCGCCTGCTGCCGAGAAGGGCGGCAAGGACAAGAAGGGCTCCAAGGGAGGGGAGGAGGACGACAGCGAGAAGAAGGCGCCCGGCACCGTCAAGGACAAGATACTGGGCTACGTGGAACAGGTCGAGAACCAGGACGTGGTGGGCTCGGAATGGGAGGTCGTGGCCTTCGTCGAGCCTGGAGCATACAAAGGGCTCTCGGACTTCATAGCGAACGAGACCAAAGGACAGGGACGGGTGGAGGTCTTAGATACGGCGGTTACTACCGAGGACGATTAAATACCTCGCTATTTGGGCCGGCCATGACCAGCTCGTTTGGAGTGTAGCCACGATGACCGAAATTGCATGTTGGTAGGCTCTGATATCTCGGTCTCACATCTCAGTGCTCGACGACCGTTGCAAATGCAGAAGCCCCGTCTCACGGAATTTGCTGTCACACACGGCGCCCTTCACACAAAGGTTCCGTAGAATCTGAACTCAAATGCCTTTCAATTTCCGCAATTCCTTTTTGTTTGGGTGGGACACCGGTTTCATTCTGTCGACAAGCCCAGTACGGGCGACGACGCCCTTCTCATAAACCAGGCGATGCAAGCCATAACACGCCTGACACCATCCAAGGTGTAGCAGCAATGCAACTGTGTGATAAAAACCGTGTGTATCCCGTCCAACCATCCGAGACGCCAGCCGCAGCCTTCTGCTTTAACCACCCTTCTTCTTGGAGACACCGACGGTCCGGCCACGACGACCAGTGGTCTTGGTGTGCTGGCCACGGACGCGGAGGCCCCAGTAGTGTCGGAGACCACGGTGAGCCCGGATCTTCTTCAGGCGCTCAAGGTCATCACGGAGCTTGGAGTCGACACCGTTGGCGAGGACCTGCGAGTCCTTGCCGTCGACAATGTCGCGCTGTCGGTTAAGGAACCCTGAATTGCCACTAGTCAGCCCAATAGTTCTCCTTTTTTTCTCTCTCCCTCTCAAGCTCCCGCCGCGGTCCACCTTCCGCCGCGGCGGTCCTCGGGGTGTGGGATCGACGTACAGCTGGGAATCTTGTACTGGGTGGGGTTCTGGATAATGGTGACGATACGCTCGAGCTCCTCGGCTGTGGGGATGGTGTTAGCAACTTCTTGATTCCACTTCGGGATGGCTTTCGGGGTCTCGTGTGGATCGTACAGGTGAGCTCTCCGGCGCGCTTGTTCAGGTCGACATCGGCCTTCTTGCAGACGAGATTGGAGTATCGGCGACCGACACCCTTGATCTTGGTAAGGGCGTAGACGACCTTCTGTTTGCCGTCAACGTTGGTGTTGAGCAGACGCAAGATGAACTGGAAGTTCGACTGCAGGCACATCAACCGTCAGCATCGCCGAATCATGTTTTTTGGCATCGACCATGCCAGAGGATTTGAATCGCTTTACCTTCTCGCCCGACACGAGAGACATGCTGGGCAACCTTGTTGATGGTGTTGCGCCAAAATGTCGTTGTCCTGGTTCACTTGCGGAAGGATGGGTGTTTGGGGAGAATTTCTGGTGGGCTTTTGGACCCAATTAGCGGATCCCGCCGCCCGGAAAAATTGGTAGGTCCGGCCGCTGTGGGGCCCCAGTGCGTTTTCTCTGATTCTAGGAAAAGGACTAGGGCTAGTGCGTTTATGACATTTCGTTCACACCAATCCACCACCGTGTAAGTCAGCGTGCAAAAAAAACCGACCGTAACTCCAAGTACCCCGCAAAACCGCCCAAAACCCTTTATGTTGATACTCTAATTATTCCACAGTCACATCATATGTGCTTAATTTAAATTATATCAATATCTTCAGAATAAGCTCTTGATTCGAATAATATCGAAAAATTCATTAGAATCCTAGGTTGTGGTGGGTAGATAGCTGGATGAGTTGGGTGGTTTTGATTCCCCTACAAAGATACGGTCGGTTTTTTTTTACACGCTGACTGCGTGTGCACTTGCATCTCTACTATGATGGTAGGGGTGAAAAAGCGCTCCCCCGTCAGGTTCTAACCAACCAGCACCCGTGCCGAAAGATACCTGACAGGGGAGCGCTTTTTCCACTACGCAACCACAGTACACTTGACTTGCCTGTTCCCTTGGCTACTACTCCTCTGGGTGTGCTTCCGTCTATTCTTTCAATACGCGGCGCTGATCTGATGATATATAGCGAGGTATATGCAGATATCATACAGTCCAACACAATTTGCACCCGAGAGATCAAGGCAGCAAAGCAAGCTGGGGTTAATGTTGTCTGTCTGTCTCTGCTCGCGGTGCCGATTGCTCCCATGGGTCTACTCAGCAGGCTGCGGCAGGCTCAGGCAACGTGCCAACGGGCCTGGAAACTCATCATCTTAAGAGAGCGTCTGCACATCAACTTCTAGAGTGCCTGCAGCGTTCTCACTGCACAAGAGGTGTGGTCAAACTTCAACCGAATTAAACTGCATTGCGTGACACTCTTGGGGGGAGGGGAAAGGGAAAAAACGGGGGGGGGGGGAACCGGCTAGCCCAAATCTAATGACTTCTTAAACTCGCTTGAAGGGTCCATTCATGAAATCTGTCATTGTGCAACAACAACAGGAGCGGTAGGTTCGAGTTGTTCTTACCAGAAAGTTCGCGATTTATAGACGTCAAATGCGCAAGGAAAGCCAACCGAACATGGGGCAAATGCATCCATGATCTTTTCTCATCGTCCAGTAATCAGAGGTCGATATGCATCAAAGCTGTTCATCTAGTAACGCTTAATGTTCTATTCATACTCGTTGGTCTCGTCTTTGATAAACTCTATGAGCAACGCCAGGCGCGACGCCTTGAAAAAATGCATTGCACCCAGATCCAGGTCGAACCAAGGTGGCCTTCGGTAACACGACAGATGGTGTCGGGGACCGACCAAGATGCTCTTGGAACGGGCCGCAGGACCAGATCAAGTATGCTTAAACTAGGGCCAACCGCTCAATGTCGACCTATTCAGTAAACCCACCCCTGCTTCTGCCTTTTTGTTTTCGACTCCCGCCACGGAGCCGGCAATGACCTCGCAGCCTCGTAGGTAGCGCCTCCTCAAGATGGCCACGTCTCGTCCTTCCTTGCCAACCCGTGTCCCAGTATCCTCCCCGCCGTGTACCGATCCTCCTGAGACCTCAATAGCAGCTCCACATTGCTATCTATACTTTTCGTGACTCGAGGAATGCAGGCCAGTCCTATTGCCCGGCGCTTTGTGCTGTTCGAACTTTCACTCCTACTCCATATCCGGGATTTCGGTGCGTCTTGAACCACAAATATGTCCGATGGCCTCTGAGGCGAAGGCTTCTATCTCCTCCTCGAGCGCGTCTTCACAGCAGGGACGGGCTCCTCAACCACCTCCTTGACGGTTTCCTTTTTCCTGGACCCGCCTTTCTTCCCCTTCGGTGGCGCAGGAGGCGGCTGGTCGCTGTGCAGATGGCCTAGCTCCTCGATAGCCGTGGTGTTCTCCCACTGCAGGCAACGATACTGTGGCTCCGGCTCTGGTGTCGCGGCATTCCTAGTCCTGGTAGTCATCCGTTTGCCCGTCGTGCCGTTCGTCTTCGTCTCCTTCTCTTTTTCCTCCTCGGCGGCTTTGGCCTCGGCATCGTTGGCCGCCAGGTATGCCTGGCGGTTTTCCATGTGCTTGAGAATTCTGTCGCTAAAGTTGACCAGTTCCTTGCGCAATTTCAGCTCGTTGAACCCACGCGGGTCTAGCCAGTCGATGAGCTTCTTGACGTCCTTGGGGTCGTCGATGTAGCCCCACTGCCGGGCCGTGAAGACACTCGTAGCACCTTCTTCCTTTGCCTTTCGCTCCGGGACGGTCATGTTGAAGACAGCTTGATACTCTTTCTGCCACTCAGGAGCCAAATCAATGTACCCCTCGCGTTCGAGGTTGTCCGGCCCCTGGATCCATATGCACCCATTCGCATAGCCAGCGCCCGCTGTGGAGCTGTTGGGCAGACCGCCGTAGGGCATCCCGTTGCGCTCAAACCAGTAGTACCGATTCCAGAATCGATCTTTGCCAAGCACCCTTGTTCGCGCGCAATCCGCCTCTCGGAGGTCGTTGTCGATGACGGCGATCTCCTCCTCGCACTTCTTGATGAGGTCTTCCTTCTTCTGAATGTCCTTCAAGACCTTTACGAACTGTTTCGATTGCTTGGGTAATGCCTTGGCAGCTTCGGCCTCTTTCCTCTTCTCCTCTTCCCGCTCCTTTTGGCGCTGGCGTTCTGCGGCTCGGTCTTGACCGCGTCGGAGGCCACGAGCCACACTTCGTGGCGGCTCATCCTCCATGTCGGCAGCCTCTTCTTCAGCCGGGGTCAGCTCGTCGGCATCGTCCATCTTGACGTCTCCGTTGGCATCAACAGTTTCATGCGAAGGTGATGGTGGCATGTTGTCTGGCAGCAGTATTTTTCGCTCCTCATTCAGAGCCTTTAACTCTTCGATGCTGGTATCTTTTCGTTAGCTCCGCTGAAAATGTCTCAAGTCTTGATAAGAGTACTTACGCTTGTTTTCTTTGCCGCTGCCACTCGATCTTGTCTTTCCTGAACCCTGTCATATGCTCACTGCAGTCTTCCATGTAGCCGCGGACGGCCTTCGTTTCTGCCGTCAACAAGCAGATGATTTGCAAGGCCTGGGCGCGATAATTCACGTCCATGGCCGCGTAGTGTTGCTGAATCGTTTCCTGCGTAGCCTCAACATCCCTAGGCACTAGCTGGATGAGCAGATCTTCACATGCAGCCTTTCTCCGCTCGTCCTTTGACAGCTGGTACAACAGACCAACCAGGATCGACTCCCAACCGCCGTCTTTGAAGTCTCTCTTCCTCAAATGGTCAATCCAGTCGTAGTTGGCGAGAAGCTGTTCGGCACGATGTTTTGGGGCATTTTCCAATTGCCTTTCCTCTTTCTCTGCAGCAGCAGCTTCCGCTGCTAGCCTGTCTGCCTCCATCTTCGCCATGCTACTGCGTGTGGCACGCGCAGTCGGCTGTGGCGTAGGTTCTCGGCTCTCGTCTTCCTCCTCCTCCTCCTCATCCTCGTCCTCGTCGCTTTGTTCGTCCGACTCCAGCTCAGGCAGCCGAAAATTGATCCTGCCCCCGTCGGCCTCCGAATCGACAAGGATTTTGAGGACCGCGCAATGGATCTCGTCAAACAGCTGGACCTTGACCTCCTCTGACGCGACTTGCATCGCCTCCAGGTAATCGTCAAATGTGAACGAGTCGAGCTGGAATATCTCGCAGTATACATTCAGAGTGTCCCAAGTCTCAAGAAGTGGGCCAACAGATTTCATGAGTATATTCTCGCTCAGAGCCGATGGTTCTTCGACCTCCACCGGCGGATCACTGCACATAAATCGGATAGGAGGCCGGACTAGGTTCGTTGGCTCTACCTTGAGATCTTCGATCGGGTATTTCGGCGGTGGTGGTGGCGGCGGTGCAGGCTCCGGCTGCGCGTACACGGGCGGAGGCGGAGGCACCTGGTTGTGCCGGAAGGATAGAGGGAACTGAAAGGGGTTGCCGGGAAGAGGCAGGTGGACAAATTGGCCAGGTTCAGGCCTCTTCACAACCTGCCCGTGGTGGCCGTGGTGGTTCTGGTTCTTGTTGGCCTTTGGAGGCCTCGTTGCGGGCTTGAGCTCTGGTAATCGAACCGGGCCCTGGTTCTGGAAGGAATTGGCTACGCCGGACATGTCCTGAGGATGTGCCATCTGGTTGGACAATCTCTTTTGCGACTGCGCCTGCTTGCGCTCCTGAACTTTCGTTTCGTAACGCAGGTGAGTCGGGATGCGCGTGTCGATCTTGAACTGGGCAGCAATTGCGTCCTTCACGAGCCAAGGTGCCCCGGTCCAAGCATCTCTTGTGACGGTCTTCTTCACGAATGAGCGCAGGACGGATTTGGTGAAGACTTTGCGGTCGCGCCAGATATTGTTGTCGTCGACGACTGCCTCATGGTCCTCGGAATCGTCCAGGCTGACAAAGTATCTCGAGAAGGGTACGGTAAGGGTGCCATCCGGTAGCATCTTGCTGCCAAACCTGGCCTTGTCCCTCACGACCCCTGTGAAGCGCTCGCCGGTGTGTATGGAGACGGTGACATGTTCGCCGGGATAGAAGTCGCCCTTGAACTCTTCGTAGAGCTTGTCGACCAAGTTGTCGATCCTCGAAATCGTTTGGAACTGCACGCGCCGCAGGATGGGGCCCTTGAGGGGTTCAGGGAAAGCTTGCTCGACTTCCTGTGCGCCAGCGAGCTGGCGGAATTGGAGGTCAGCGCGCAGAAATCCGGAGGAGAGGTTGAAAGACCTTACTTCTGACTCCAGGGCCTCGAAGAAATTCAGGCCTGAGTGACCGGTGATTTGACATATGAAGCGTTTCTACAGGGTGTTGTCAGTGGGCGGCGTTGGGGAGGTTTTCGCCTGATTCGCAGCACGACGAACCTGCTTGTAGAAGTCCAGCCTAGGCCGCGTATCAGCAACAATGCGTCCTAATGGTCAGGGCGAGAACGTCATACCTATTAAGATAGTCCTCGTACGTGACAAAAACTTCGCCTGTCTGGGGGATGTACCACACCTGTCGCAGGGTTGGGTGAGCGATTGGCACGTATGGGCGCGGGCGCGGTGCGGCGCGGCGCGTCATGGGGGGGGGGGCGGCGTGTACATACCTCGTGGTCGTTCTCTACGGGCGGCGGTTGCAGGAACTGCACGGGCTTGCGCTTGAAGAGGACCTTCCAGATGGTAAGCAGGGAGGACAGGAGGATGCGCCGGGTCCGGGGGCGGGATGTTGGGGGCATACCATGGCGGAGGCGAGCAGGACTGCAGGGTGGCAGGCGGGCCGAGAATCATCTGCAAGGCTGAGATTCAGCCTTCCGCGTCTGAGGGTTTCTCAGATGAGGGTGGAATTGCTGTGGCAGTTGTTGTTTTGAGGTGTTGTTGTGCCGGCTGGGACGCGGTCGTGTTCAAAAGGCAAAAGGCAGAAGCGTGGAGAGGGTCCAGTCGTGGGTGGACGTGGAGGTGCAGAGACTGCACGGGACTGGGGTGTGCAGTCTCCCGGCGGGCCTTGACCGATCCCAGGGCCGGGCCTGACTTAGACGAGGCTGCTGCTGATGCGGGCGCACAACGGTATTGGCAGTGCCGGCAGCGATGGCTGTTGTCGTGGGTGTGTGGGCGGCGGGCCAAGGTTCAGGACTGGCTGGTGATGCTGCGCGAGGGGAGGGTGGAGGGGCCGGGTGTTGAGAAGGATAGAAGGTAGGTCGTGAAACGAGATTCAAAATTTGGGAGATGTCCAAGAGGTAGGGTAGGTTGGCAGGTAGGTATCTAGTGTAGGTAGGTGGGCGAGCGGGCAGGGACGCATGCATGTGCAGCACTCACATCCCCGTATAATCTGGTCGATGGCCGTAGTAGTACATAGTACATCCCAGCTACCCTGTCCGGCCGCACACGTATGTACAACTGGGGTGTACCTGCGCCCGCATATACAATGGCTGGCGACTGTATGTACAGAGTGGATCCCGGCTCGACCAGGGCCAAGACTAGCCTGCCCTCCCGGGGGACGGTGACTAGAGAGACAAGAGGATCCCGTCCCCATCGCCCACCCCCCAAACGTTCCCTCCCTCTTGCTCCCCTGATCTGTCCACCACCACCGCAGCTTTTATGTGCATATTTGTACTCATTCTGACCGCCCTTGACCGCACAATCCACGCCGTACCCATTGGTGTCTTCTCGGCCCTGGAGATCTGTCTCCTATTGATATATCTCCGACCGGCTCGCCCTAAAAGGGGCCCTCCCACTTCTGCACCACCCGCACCCACGCATATGCTGCCTCACAACCTGCAATTCTTGCAATGCAAGCACGCACTCTTTCCACCTGTCTATTTTTATCACTTCCCCAGACAGTTTCTCGGCCCATCCGGCGTGGGAGCCCGTAGCTAGCTCATGTATATAGCCATGTATTATTTCAAGCGCGTCGTGTTGAGCCTCATCTGGCGCCACCGGACTCCCTCCGGATCGACCATGTCCCGCGTCGATGATCCATATTCTTGCTGGTTTTTTCTTCATAATTCTACCTGATCACAACTTCGCTCAGCCATTCAGCGGCGTGTTCCTGAAAGCATGGCGTTGCGAAGGCCAATAAGCCCCGAAGCTGCACTTATATCTGGATGATGTGCATCCTAGTCAGCCTCGCGAAGGCCTATACTTGTCTGTCCCAGATTTTTAGGAATTCGGCGAGGTGGCATGTCACGGCATATTTACTGGAACAAAATTCCCTTCGCCCAACGCTTGCGTCTGGGCAAGTGAAGGTAGATAAGCAAAGGCACAACCGCGAGGACATTCTCAACAGGTAAAATGAGTGATGCAAAGTCGAAATGCAGGAGGTGCACAGGTACTGACGTGGTAAACATACAAGGATACGTTCTGTGCCAGAGGGCAAAGTCACTTTCCGCTGACGAGTTATGGAGCACTTGCGGCATTCCCTTTCGGCACGCCTCTGGTTGTAGTGCAACCTTACCAACGATTCAGGGCAGTACATTGTCGCAGAGGAACAAGGTCTGTTTGGCGCGGCACACGTGGGGCGCCTTGCCATTTGGGGCTTGGGGAGTCCCTGCTGCTGTGCTCAGCTGTGCAGCGTCCCTCGCTCTCAGACCTAGGCCATGCAATAGACCACCACGTCCAATTGTTAACCGCCTCGCAGCGGGCAGCTGGCTGCTCTGGCCCCTGTAGTCAGTCAGGCTGGTTTTCATCGTGAATTGGCCTCTGAGTGCTATTTTTGCCTCTTTACGAGGTGAAGTATACTACATTGAAACCGATCCAACTGCCAACAACTCCCAGTGCCGAGTACGCGCTGGTGAACATCAACGGCAGGAACTCATAGCTATGCCCAAACACAACTTCGTGGATCAGCGAGCAATACGCGATCAAGGGTATGCTGATGGCAATGTACAATGTGTTGCATCTGTCAAAGAGGAAGAACCTCGGCCTGCTGGAAGCTGGCGCCAGGCGATCAAAGACCATGAGAAACAGGATGAGCCAGAAGACCGTGTAGATGGTCTTGATTGGGAATTCGGCCGGTGTGAAGAGCAGTGGAAACAACGAAACGTGCCCTGCGACCGCCAGTGGCCGGAAGGCTCCGAAGTACCGTCGATCCTTGAGCGCGATCAAGCTGAAGGGAATGATGACCAAAAGGACAGCCTTCTCGTGCACGTGGTAGCCAAAGAGGAACGAGGCGTAGCCGCAAAGCGTTACGGCTCCAACGAAAGAATCCCAGGTCGGCTTCCAAAACAGCTTCACCAGAGGCGGGGCCATGAAGACCAATGTGAGCATGAGACACATGCCGGGAGTTATGTCTGGGAGCACCGCAAAGGACGTGTCGCCGACGAGGCCTCGCGTCACACTGGACAATGCATCGTGCTTGACCGGCAGCCCCAGACGCGGCGCCACTGTTTGGGGGGGGTCAGCCTGTACCGCAGAAACCCCTGGTGACAACAACAAGACGCTTACGATAGATGAGGATCCGATCCGAGAATGAGTAGAGTGCCCAAATGTTCGGTGCCCAGTACGCATGGCACAGCCCCCGACCGAATGGGAAGAGCCTTTCTTTCATCTGCCAAAGCTGGTCCACGTTCTGGAGAGCAAAAGGACCAAAAGCGGCGGCGAGAATAGCGATGATACCGCCGCCCAACTTGAGGCAGTTCAGCCACTGGATGCGAAAGATTGATCTCGGGGACAAGCAGTAGACCCGGAGGAGATAGACGAAGTAGGCCGGGGCCAAGTAAGCATAGATGTGCTTCATGCATAAAAGCGCTGCGAAGGCGAGCCCGCCGCCCAGCAAGCCGGACTGCTGTCTAGCCAGAATAAGGGATGTAATGAGAAGGCCGTACATGCACCCATTGTACTGGAAATGGATGTGGTCAATGAGAAGGAGTCCTGGTGACAGCAGGATTGATATGGCAGCAGCGTGGGCAGCTCTCTTGGATGCGCCGTGAGAGGAGTCCACGAACCTGAGACGGGCGGTCAGGTCAGCATAGCCCGGGCTTCCAGGGAGAGCTGGATGGAGTTACTGACAGACGTAGAGCGTAGACAAGCAGTAGTTCTGTGATCAGCACGGATGACCTCTGAAAGTAGACGGTCTGCCAGCTGTCGTGCCCAAGGTTATAGACCTTGAGCATTGCTGGGTCAACCAACTTTGCAACCTGTGACAAGACCCATTCGAAGTAAGCAAAGAAAGGAGGGTAGTCGAGGGTCCATTCTGATGTCTTCTCATAATACCATTCCCGGAGAGGGAGGTTGTGTGTGATGGCAAGCCAGTTCCGGTGGACTTCAAAGTCTGTAGATTTGCTGGCGATGAGACGGCACATCAGCACTACAAGCCCCCCAAAAGGTGCTCCGGAGAGTGGAGGAGTGTGTGCTGTACTCACTAGGCTGGGAATAGCAGGACCTTGAAGGCTGTGGCAACTACGGCACACTGAGTGAGTGATGGGTAAATCTCTGTCATCTTGTCTTTGAGACCACGCCCACTGCTGCCGTCAATGGCACAGGTGTGTTGCGCGTATGGTACTGCTCAGCGTCTTGCGGAGTGCAATCTCATCGGAACCCACAGCTTTCGTCAAGGTGGTTTCGAGAATCTTGAGCTCGGGCCAGGAGCTGGATCTAGTGCGGCCTGTAGGGACCCGCGGGGTACTTACAAGCTACCATGCCGTAGTTGGTTTAAGTGATACCGAGACAGACGATATTGGCAATGAAGTACGCTTACAAACAGTTCCATGATTCCGTTCATACTTCTTGTATTATATAGCGAGAACTTGGGTCTCGGGTGACAATCTGTGTGGTACAACCGGTGAGGTATTGACTCTGATCGTAGTACCTTCTGTGTGCTGGAAGCCATCCTCCGACCCCACACTGCCGTTGGAGAAGCTCCCGAGGGCAGGGGTCGAGTTTCTTCTGGCCTTCGGAACAGCTTGCCAGATCTCCAAGGGCTTGTGCTCATGCTGGTGCCGGGTGAGGTACGTACATGGGTACAGCCGACGCCAGAGACAGTCTGGAAGAACAAAGGCCGGGCGAGACACGCGAGTCTCAATGCATCCTTCTTGACTCTCCCACCACCGCCAAAATCAATTAACAACTGTTGCTACCTGGAGCCTATTCTCTGGATACTCGAGCTCATTGTCTCGGCGCATCCTGTCTTTTGGGAACAATCCCACTTCACCCTGTCATTACAGCTGAGCTCCGGAGCTCGAGCGCCGAGGTGTTTGGAGTTAGGCCCGGGCCAGGCCAGGTCGGCGCGGCAGAAGCATCCTGATATTTCGCCAGAGTGGCCTCAAACAGCAGCACAGCACCTTCGTGTCGCAGCGCATACCATAAAACGCCTTCCGGGGCCAGCATCTCTGAGTGCCTGCTGCACACCTTCCAGCATCCATAGAAAGTTTCTATATTCACACATACATCAACCAACCCACCATGCGGTCAGCGCTGGCGTTCCTCGCCGGCCTATCCCCGGTGGCAGCCCAGTATCTGGTCAGTGAGCTGAGCTTTGGCTACAACAACAGGCAAGCCCGTCTTCTGCTCTCAGCCCGCTTGCGGAACTTCCACTGACCCCCGCTGCAGGATAAGTCCCAAGAATGACGGGTCCATACCGGGCTTCTCGCTCCAGGGCAACCCTAACTGGCCAGAGATCCTCTCCAACAAGATAATCCTCACTCCTCCTGCACCTGGCAACCACCGCGCCGCTGTGTGGGCCGACAAGCCACTCCAACATACACAATGGGTCGCCGACGTGGACTTTCGCGCCAACGGACCAGAGCGCGCGGGCGGTAATCTCAACATTTGGCTGGTGCGGGACGGGCTACAAGACGTCGGTCTCAGCTCCATCTACACGGTCGGCAAGTTCGAGGGCCTCGCATTGGTGGTCGACACATACGGCGGCAGCGCAGGCATGGTGCGAGGGTTCCTCAATGACGGAAGCAAAGACTTCCAAAAGATCTCGGTAGACGGGCAGTCCTTTGGCCATTGCAACCACGCCTATCGCAACCTTGGCAGGCCGTCACAGATCAAATTCCGCCAGACAGCCAACAATTTCAAGGTGGAGATCGACGGAGTGCTCTGCTTCGAGAGCGACAAGATCAGCATACCCGCAGGCTATAAGCTGGGCGTCACAGCGGCCAGCGCAGACAATCCCGACTCGTTCGAGATTTTCAAGATGGTCCTGATGACGGACAATCTCGACCCGGGGCAGGACAAGCAGCAGGCCGCAGTCCAGCAGGACGGCATGTTCGGCAACCAGGGGCAGCAGCAGCAGCAGCCCATGGGTGGGAACCCGCCCTCTGGGCGCTGGGACTCGGGCTACGAAGACGACATCCCTGACGCCAGTGCCGACAGCATCACCAGCTCAAAGGCCCAATTCGCTGACCTGCACACCCGGCTCCAGAGCGTAAACCACCACCTCTCGACCATTTTCCGCTCAGTCGCCAAGCAGGACTCGATCGGCGAGACCCGCCACGGTGAGATTTCCGGGCAGATCGCGGAGCTCAAGGGCCTGTTGTCCAAGCTGGACCGTCTCGGCGATCTAGAGAACAAGATCTCGAGCCTCGAATCCGAGGTCCGGAGGCTCAAGGGCGACGTGACGTCCAAGGTGAGCTCCTCGGAGCATGCCATCAAGGGCCTAGTCAGCGACAGCCACCATATGATTCGGGACACTGTCAAGGAGCACGCGTCGCCGGGCCATGGACGTCTGATTGCCGTTATCATCGGCAGCCAGGTCGTGTTGGTGGCTGGGTACATTTACTACAAGAAGAGGAAGTCAACACCAAAGAAGTATCTGTAGAGGGGGTCATTTCAGAGGGTTAGTTGTACAGGAGGTCAGGCCAGCTACTTTGTACGAAAAAGTGATGCGGCGTGAAAATAAAGCGGCGTTTGGTTCTTATGTGCTTGTGTGGCATTCCAGGGTACTCTTAGCATTGCAAATCTGAGGCATTGACGGCGACTTTTCCATCGCAGCAAGCGTTGTCGATTCTCGACATCTGAAGTCTCGAAAGCTCGAGGCAATCGTGAATTTGGACCGCATTCAGAAAGCAGAGCTGTAGTAAGCAGTTCTAGCTCCATACGAATCTAGGGTTTTTTTTTTCTTTCTTCCTCGCCACTGCCGCGGCAAGGACGAGACCGAGGTTCGTGGCTCATACAACTCAGCTGACCTCGCCGCCGCCGCCGTTCTCTGGGCCTTTACATGGCTGATCTAATGATGGATTACACGATTCTTGTGCGGCAGCTAAAACGCTTCTACATAAGCTCCTCTGCCAGTTTCTACCATCTTGGTATATACAGTTTCTCCAAGACAGCTCCGCCTTTGGGTGACTCTGCTTGCGCCCCTAATTTCGGTTGATCACTCGTAACATCTCCTCCCCCTTAGGCGCTGTGGTCAAGTTCTCGTACCCATCTTCTGTCACCAGGATGCAATCCTCTATGCGGCATCCACAGACTGGATAGTATTTTTCAAGCACAGTCTTGTCGACATACGGGGCGAGGTCCGGATTGTTCGCAAGGAACCACTCGACATACGCCCGGTTGAAATAGATACCAGGCTCGCAGGTTACCACCATATCCTTCTCTAGGGGCGGTGAGAATCGATCGCCTCCTCCCTGGGACCCCCCTGCCTTGTGTCCTCCAGTAGACTGTCTTCCAACAGGCTGAGCTCCAGCTTGCGAGTCCAGCCCGTCTAGGCGCCAACTTTTGCCTCCTAGCATGCCGTGGATATGAACCCCACCGATTACATCGTGGGTGTCCAGACCAACAAGGTGTCCAAGCCCGTGCATGAAGAAGGCCCTGACAGCCCTGAGGATGGAGACAGGCTCTTCGCCCGTGGGCCCAGGGCGTATAATGCCCAGCCCTTTCAATTTTTCTAGCGCGACCAGCTGCGCCTTGTTCGTGATGATGGCCCACGACGCCCCAGGCTTGATCATTGAGATGCATGCCTCCTGCATTTCCTCCACGATGGCGTACACCTCCTTCGCCTCGGGGCTGAATGCCCCGTTGAGCGGGAAGGTCCGGGTGACGTCGGAAGAATAGCATTCGTACTCGGCCCCAGCGTCAAGGACCATGAGCTGTCTGTCGCCGAAGACCTCATTGTTTGCACCGTAGTGTAGGGTGGCGGCGTTGGGGCCGGATCCAGCGATCACAGGATAGGCCTTGGACGGGCAATTAGCTCTTGGTGCTTCAGCCACAGGTAGACATACAGTTTGGAGGTTACCTGTTTCTTGGCTCCGAGTTCACGGCACTTGGAAATAAACAAGTTCTCGACTTGGGCCTCGCTAGTCAAGGATTTGATGTGCTGCTGGACGTGGCGGTGGGCTTCTGAAGATATCCAGTTGGCCTCGCGAATCTGGGCAATCTCATATTCGGACTTGACGGCCCTCGCAAGGTCCATGGCGGGCTGCAGAGCGGAGTGGTCGACGGTAAAGCTGGATGCTGGCCCGGTTGGGCTAGGTGGTGTTTGACTCTCATGCAGGACATACAGTGTCGTATCGGCGGTCAGAGTTTCTTTGAGGTATGGTTGCAGGCCTGTGATGTCCTTGACAGAATCGACATCGTACCGAGCGGTGCATTCTTCTATGCTGGGCAGAGCGCCGAACCAAATGATCTGCTCGGGCTTCCTGATCGGGATCCAGAGAATAAGAAAGTCCCTCGCAATATCGTACGTGACAGCACACCCAGGGAAGTTTGCACCTGAGAGGTAGAATG
Source organism: Diaporthe ilicicola (assembly GCA_023242295.1). Lineage (NCBI taxonomy): Eukaryota > Fungi > Ascomycota > Sordariomycetes > Diaporthales > Diaporthaceae > Diaporthe > Diaporthe ilicicola. The sequence goes on along the minus strand of JALPVH010000048.1, from coordinate 178,764 downwards.
CGTATCTGCGCTGTCTAAAGGGTCTCTCGCTGGTCACCATGTCAGTGAATTGCCAACTTGTGTGTGCGCGATGTCAAGGAAAACAGTGGTCAAGCACGAGATTCTGGAACTGCAGTTGTGAGCCAGATTAACATCCCCACTACCCGAGGACTGAAGATCAGGACACTGCAGTTCGAGAGAGTATTCAGAGACAGTATATCCGAGTGCGATCCAAGCGCGAGTAGCAATATCTCGGAAGGGAACCAATCATGATATTATTCCCTGGTGACGCCGGTTTTATGCCGGAAAGATTGTAAAGAAAGGTAGAGGAAATGGAGTGGAGAGGTAGTACCCATCTGTGTCCTCATACTGCGCCGAGTTCTGGCCTGGCAGGTAGATCAAGCCCGTCGTCGAGGACGAATCGGAGGCAGCGAGCTCCCTCTTAACCTTGAGGGCATGGGTTTTTGCTGGGTATTTGAGGTCATCCTTGTGAAGCTTGAGCTGGATGGAGAGAGACAAGGATTCGTCTATCTGCGTCATGTTCAAAGATTGGTATCCGGGACACAGAACAATGCAGCGGAGCCAGCGTGGTCACGGTCGGTGGATAGAAAGATGTTGAGGATGAATTGTTGCCGGAGTTGAAGCTATTGATAACAACCTTGGAACTGTCATGGGTTCGTGGGTCTGTACAAGCTAGTCTACCTAGGTAGGTGGGTAGGTAGGTAGGTAGGAACCTAGGTACCTAGGTAGGTAGGAGGAACCTTGCCTGGCTAACCTACTTGGTGGATGGATGGATGGATGGATGGATAGCTGGCTAAATCTGGTGCAGTCGCCCGGAAGAAGGATCCCAGTTCTGAACTGGCAACTGACTTGCAAGCTCAAGCAGGCAGTCTAATTCCACCCGAGATAATCTTTTGATGAGTACCTATTCGAAAAGTGTCAAGCATCAACACACACACACACACACACACACACACACACACACACGTACTCTCTCTCTCTCTCTCTCTCCCCCTTACAACTGCCGATCACGGGTGCTTTTCTCTTTTGACTCCTGTTCAACCTAGACCCTATTAATCCAAACATTCTCAGGGTATGTAATTAGCAGTCGGCGGTTGAGAAGGAGAGATCATCTTGGGGTGCCTATTTGCACGGGAGACACGCTTTGCAACCAAGTGCAACTAAGTGCAGCAGCAAGGCCAACCAGATCGCGCCCGCCCCCCCCCCCTCCCAACCCCGTGGCTGCTAAACAGATGGATTATCGACTTGGCGACTGATTGCTTTCTAACGCTCATCTTCTTCCACCAAAACCATAGTGAGCGAACGTACGGTTGTTCGCGTGTGACTTGTGCTATTCGTCTGGTTCAATCCAGCCCCAACAGGCTAATAAGTCTAAGCACAGACGCTCGCCCACGGCCAACAATTGGATCTATCTGCCTACCTAGGCACTGTGCGCATCGGGACTCAGCTCGTCCTCACCATTCTTCACCACTCACTCGCCTATTCTTCACCCACCTGGGAGCCCATCAGACGGTCTATATCGAGGCTCGCCATCCATAGTCACCACGGACGGCTTCCTTGCGATACCTTTTTAATGTTTTTATTATTTTTCTATCGCCTCCAAATTTGTAATCTCAGCACCCCCCCCCCACTTCCGCCGTCGAAGATCTTTTTGTGCAAAATCAGCTCTGATAGACGTTGACGCTGACGTTGGCATCGACGCCTTTGAGCTGCAAGATGGCTGCACCAGCACAATCTGGCCAGGGGCAGGGGCAGGGCCATCTGGCCGACAACCTTGAGAAACATCTGAATGAGATTGTAAGATAACGCATATCAGACCCTGGCTTGATCTGCACCCTACGATATACCGGGCTTTGCTAACCATGGTCTTCCTCTAGATGGTGCAGATGGGCAGGATCTTTCAAGCCCCTACCAAGCACCCAGAGCGCGCAGACCAGATACTTCTGAACGCCAAGAAGAAGATGGGAGAAGCTACTGACAGCTTCCACTCGACACTCGATGAGATGGAGATGGAAATTGTAAGTCATTGGCCTCTCCTGCCTGACCGCTCGGAGACCAACCATTCGCGAATGCGGCTTCGGGACATAGCGACGAGGACATTGGACTGGGACTGATCAAGTGAACAGACACGTGCGAAAGCCGTCTTCATGCGAGACCTTCAGAAGTTGCAGGAGAAACAAAAGGCTGCTGTCCCTGACCAAGCCCAACCGCCTGCACCCATGATCATAGATCTTGACCCTCCCAAGATCGAGCAAGCATCCGTGCCGGTGGCCCCAATGATGGCCTCGGTGTCGCCATTCATGCAGAATCGACCAACCCCCAAAGCCCCCGAAGTCAAGCCAGTTGCACCCTTCCCAGACATGGGCATGGGCACTCCTGCGCCCGCTGCCACCGTTCCTTTCCATCCTGTCAAGGCCCCAGAGCCGAAGCGCCCGTCTCCGAAGCCAGCGCCTAGGCCAGGCCCACCCTCTGCACGACCAGCGACCAAGCCATCCCCGCTGGTCAACTCTCAGAAGCAGAAACTTCCTGCGACTGTACCGCCGGCTGCGCCTGCTGTGGTCCCGCCACCGGTCGCAGCTCCGCAAGCTGCCAACCCACCACCTACTAATAACCCCTTCACCAATGCAACATTCACCCTCGATCCGGTCAATAACGAGCCCCAGATGCAGTCGGCCGGCCAGGACACCACTATGGACTTGACTGGCTTTGACAGCACACCGGGCGGCCCCGACAACCTTGGTCTAGGAGGACCCGCCCCTGTCGGAAATGCCGAGCCTGTCAATAACACTGCTGGGAATGACACCAGTATGGATGACCTGGACCACTTCTTCGACTTAGGTGGAGAATCCAACTCGAATTTCGATGACAACTTCAACAGCATGAACGAATTCATGAACGACGATTTCGCCTTCGATACGTTTGAGTGAGGGCTGCAGGACATTGCGATTCGGCGCAACTGGGCAACACAAGCATTCAGCACCTGTACTCTTCTATCCCAACGAACTGAAGTGCTCAAACAGGATTATGCGGTAATCTCTGCGCTCTACTCCAAGACAACTACCGCGATCTCAGTCCCTGCGTTTAGAATATGATCAGACCTCTGCGCTTGTCCCGTCGGTCATTGGTTCGTGCCTGTGGCAAAGTCAGCGATCAGGCTATAGCGTACTTTGGCGCGAGGCACAACAAAACATGATCCGCGTGTTTGCAAAAACCCATCGACGCGCGCTGTACACCACCCTGTCATCCTCATTCTCTATGTTTCCATTCGCTGTGGAAATAATCACAAAACCAATCCGTACCAAGCCAAATCGAAGGTTATACAATTGACGGATCGGCACGCCGACGAATCTGTATACCAGATGCTATCACCGGCCCGGCCCCTTCAAATACGAGGTGATGTACATTGATATTACACCACAGCGGAGCCACCAGCTTCTTGGCCGCTGTGCTTGGGAAATGCACAATGTCCAACAGGATCTACAAAAATTAGGATGGGGATCGCGGTGTCCTCGCCCTAGGAAGCGTGTTCATCAGGCCAAGTAATATGACGGAGATACTCGGAAGACCACGAATGAAATGTGATTATCCGTACGCCGATGCAAATGAGATGAAGGCTACTGCCCTTGTTATGAGGGTGTTGGATGGCGCCAAATCCCCGAGTCCAGCCGCCGGTCTTACGTCGTCTCGGACTTGGATCATGTTCACCACTGCGCTGTTTAAGAGTTGGAAAGAGACATTGTTTTCGAGAACGGTAGCAGAGACCCCGAACTTGGATTGGTACATAATGCTGTCTCGCTGTCAAACTGTATTTCGATCACAACAGGATGGTCGGACTTGTCGACTTGGAGATGGCTGGATGCTGTGGTTGGAAGACTGCCCCGGATGTTCAAGTCCGAATATGAGCCTTGAAACCAAGCTCGAGAAATTGGCGTCACCAATCTGCCGGATGGAGGTTTGAAGTACATCCTGCCTTGGAATGATTTGCATGATTCGGAGTGAGAGTTCTCAACTAATCGACGAAGCCGTCGTCTCCAGAGACGGGATATGATCTGACTTGTCTCAAGATTGGGTTGGACTGTCACGCATTATCTCGGACCTCGCAACATGGGGTATGATTTAAGGCTAAGTAGAGAAACCGCTGACCACGCGCTATCCTGACTTGGAATTTGTCAGAGAGAACCAAACAATTACTAGCACCGTTGCCGACGACCCGTCAATCATCACGATGGTCCTTGGGTGACATTCCACATGTTGCCCAACATTCCGGGGAACTTCGAGTTGCGCCACGTCGTCCAGTTCTTATCCAGCAGGCCCCAGGTCTCCTCATAATCCACCTGCCCATTGCGCGCATAATACGTCCCTTGCAGCGCCCACACAGCCCAGTCGGCATCATTCGAGGCCATATAGCTGGTCAGGCACGACAGGTAGCTTTCGTCGCCGTCGCTCAGGCCGTCGTTGTCGCCGCCGGTCATGTCCACCCCGAACTCGCTCAGTATCAGCGGCGCCGTGTAGGGTTCGCCCTGCTTGAGGAGGAACCCGTCAAAGAGGCCCCACGCGTCCTTGCGGAGGGCGCAGATGCCGAAGTTGACGTAGAAGGTCACGGTGAAGGAGTAGGCGTGGAACTCCCACACGTGCTTGCCGGCCCACGCCGAGGTGTCGAGGTTGCGATTGGCGATGGTGGTCAGGTCCGTCGCGGAGGCGATGCCCCCGATTATGATCAGCGCGTTGGGGTTTGCCGAGTGCACCTCCTGCGCGCCCCGCGTGACGAACGTGTACCAGTCGTCCACGCCCGTGACTTGGACCAGATCTTGCCTGATCTCGTTGCGCAGCGACATCCCCACGACTCCCGGGCGCGAGGCGCTCCACGAGGCGACGGACTGCAGGCCCTGGAGCCATTGGGAGGTGTTGAAGAAGCGCGAGTTCAGGTCGTTGTGCCCCTCCGCCTCGTCCCACCACCCGTTCCCGTCCGTCAGGTTGCAGCACCAGCCGGCCTTGGAGAGGTGGTTGTCGAGGATCGTCATCACGCCCCTGTCCCACAGTTGGGCGATCACCTCACCAAAGACGTCTTGGGTTGTGGCGTTTTGCAGGAACGGGTTCTGCACCAGTGCCTGGGAGTAGATGCCTGCCATAGACTCGGCCGACACCCCGGCGGCGGGTGCGGCCTGGGTGAAGGCATCAGCGACGGTGAGGCTGGGATTCAGCGCCCAGTCGATCGAGTATGTCAGCCGGACACAGTTGAACCCCTGGCCGGCGATCCAATCGGCCAGATAGCCAATAGGCTGCTTGTGAAGACCCTCGGGTAGGTGTGTCTCCATGTGGCCTGCCCAGTTCACGCAGCGGAGCTTGACACGTTCGCCGCCAGCGTCGACAATCCAACGGCTTGATGTCGAGAGGGGGACATTTGGGGCTGCGAAGGCAGAATTGACGAGGGCTAGTAGAGCCAGCAGGAGAGGTAGAAAGAGTGCCATGGCTGGGACAATTTTCTATAAATGTGTGTATCGAGCGGTTCGCGCGTTTCGTGAAGAGATCGGCGATAGTGAGGTACAGCCACGATATATCGGGTATCGATTTCTTGACGAGAAATAATTATTCGCTGCAAGATTGCGCCGCTTGAGCAAGTTCAGAGCCTTTAGCAACGAATAACAAGAAAGAAGCGAGAGGCGACCTTGATGTGCGTCCAAAGGACGAACCAGGAAGACAAAGGCGCGTATGTATGCGATGACATAGACGGTATCAATTCGCTTGAGAGAGAGGGGAGTGAATATACAGTAAGTGGATTGAAATTAGTGACGGGCAACTGTACAGCTCGACAGCCCGCAACGTGAAGGGAGCGAGTGAACAGCTGGCGAAAGCCCACAAACAAGAGCCGAGGGCATCGCGGGCAGCCTACTTTGTACATCAAAGACATCATCATATATATGTTTCCTGGTCAGTCCCGCCCCAGCTGAGCAGTGCGCCTGGACCCTTCGCAAGACGACACCTGCCCAGCTAGTCGTGTATGCCCGGACCATCGTGACCGACATCATGATTCGGCAGAGCGCAGGCTCTTGCAGCCCGAGGTGCCTTGGGCGACCACTCCCCGGGAGAGGAGCCAAGCGGGAGGTGGCGACGACGCTCACCTATCAGCTACCTCAGGAGGGAGTGTACAGGTGCGGGCCATATAACTAGACCCGCATGAATGCAGCAGACACAGGTAGGCAGGCTCGAGGCAGGGCACTGCCGGGCTGGCGGGGAGAGGGTGGGTGGCAGCAGGGTGCCGTCCTTGCATGACATCTCAGCATTCGTCTGATCTATCGCACGCGGGGCCGTCCCCATGGTCTGTTGTTGCATCCTATTGGGGGCTCATGTGAAATGCAGAGGCCCGTCATACCCATGTATGCTGCCAGAGGTGGTGTGTGGACGAGGCCAACCGCGCTATCTAAGTGGCCGAGGTGGTTCGTGAGCGTGGTATTTAATCAACCGCTGCTAATTTGGAGTAGTTCCTGGCCCTGAACTAGCGGTACCTACGCAGTAGGTAAGCACACTAGATAACAGACTAATCAAACGCTCTCCCGTGTCAGGCGTGCTGGCGTGTCCGCATTTTGGTCCAAAGCTTCCGACCACCAACTTTCACGGCCCCTGTCAAGCAATTCCCATATTGATTGTCTCCCAGAGACCACACCAAGACCGCATCAATAGGGACAATACTTTCGCCACCGAATTGCCACATGCAAATAATGGGTGTCGTCGTGCCTTGCGCTACAAACGTTGGAGTAACGCGATGCTGGATCTGTCTGCTGGTATCTATATCATGCCGATATCATTTGATACAGCAGTACGTTGACATGCATGTGCAGCGCAGGCGCGCTCTACCGGAGTTGCTGCAGTGAGCTGGGCGGCTTTGCCTCGGAAAATGGTATCAATATTCATCGTTCGTAGATTCGTAAATACAGGGGCATGTGTATATCACATGCGGGTTTTTAACAAAAACCAAGTAGGCAGGTACAGAACAACGATTCGGCCCAAATACTCCCCCCCGTGCCCTCCTCGCGCGACCGGCAAGCCCAGTGCCAGCCACGTGTCCAGCCCGTCCAGAGAACCACGAGTGTGACACGACAAAAAGGTAGCGCTCGCTCAGGATGCTCTTGTACCAACACGGCGTTTGAGTTTCCTTCTCAAGACGTGTTTGTAGCAGTGTCGCTGGCAGCCATCTTGGCTTCGAGCTCTTTCCTTTTGGCCAAAAGACTCTTGAAAGCCCCCAAACACTTTATCAACGATTCCTCGTCATAGGCGCAGAATCTGTAGCTTTTCTCCTCCGTGATCACCTGCAGGCAGTGTGTCTTCGTCTTGCTCATCGGGTCAGTATCAACCACGTTGAGGATCATACCCATGTGGATGATGAATTGCACGGTATACTCGGACTCGTCCTTATACAGGATAAGGTTCCTAGGACGGAGAACAGCCCAACAACTCTTCCACTGGCGCACTCCACCTTTGTTACGAAGCCATCGAAGCCAGCCTTGCCACAGAATCCGATCAGGGTCTTGCTCAATGTTGAGACCACTGGCTTGGCTGGCGTTGCGGATACCGACGTTTGGCCTAGGACTTGCGGAGGTGACCGGGGGAGACTGGACTGCGAGGCTCTCAATTGCCACACCATGGACTCGTTGGACATCCGAGTCCGAAAAGTCCGAGTGCGACGCCAGCTCGGCCCCTGAAAGACCAGAGGACTCCACGGTAGTGGATGGTCGTCGCGGGTTGTACGACGGACGTCTGAAACTGGTCGTGCTTATTTCCACCGGTTCTGGGGAACTTGAGAAGTACCGATCGCGGTCATGCAGGATCGGGCCGGCACCTGGTTCGGCCTGGTCGAAGGAGCCAGCCGGCATAAAAGAGTTGCGACGGATGACAGGGCTGGCTAAAAACATCTCCTCCTCCTCCTCCTCTATCCTGGCATCGCTGCGTATTAGATCAACCCATGCCTTGGCCTCGGCGGCGCTTGAGGCCTGGAAATGGAAGTTTTTTGATGGTGAGAACAAGCCAAAGACGTTCTCCCGTTTGTTCTTGGGGTCCTTCAAGAGCGTGACCGCGGTAAGGTCGGACAAGTACACTTTGTGGCGCAATTTGTTTTCCTTGTCGTCCTTGTATATGCTGAGTGTATTAGGCCGGTATACCAGGTAGGTAGACTTCCAAGTCTTTGTTTTCTGCGTCCGCTTCTGTAGGTAGCCGCTTTTGATAACACGGTCGAACTCGAAACTTCCATTTTGGTTGACCGGTGAGTATGGGTCGAGCGCTAGCTGGCTCTTTAATCGAGAGGTGGCATTTTGTGGGGGCAGAGAGATCGACGTGGGAGGAATGGCGATGTTTGGTGATCGTTTGATCGGGTTGCTGGCGGCCAGCGCAGTCGGCCTCGCTTGTACTTCAGCCATGACGACCGCCGATGCGCACGCGGTTGTGTCCGCGGCCTGGGAAATCGGATCTCGAGGGTTGAGGTGTGTGAGTAGATTACAGCAGTGTGAGAAGGAAAGGGTGCCGGTAAGGCAATGATGTCGTCGGTAAGGTAGGTTAGGTTGTTCGCAGGCCTGCCGCAGGGATCCACCGCTTTTTTCGAGATTGAAGGAAAGTATTAACGATTGACCAAGTTGGGAATGGAGAGAGGGTAAACGAGAGGCTAGGCGGCCGGCAAGAGACCTATGGGAGAGGACGAGAGGAAATGGAGAGGCTGAAGACGAGCAGCTCGCGGCGACGGTGAGTTGTCGTGCGTTGGGGCGGGTGGGTCGATGGAGCGATTTCGAGTCGAAGTGTCAAGTACTATGTAGATTTGTATTTCCTCCTGCTGGACCCAGACGAAAATAAAACATGGCTAGAGCCCATCGGGGGCCAACCCAGTCGAGACCTGGAGTCGATTTGATGTGGTCAGGGCAATGAGCAGAGCAGAGCAGGGAAAAGGCAGGGTGACGGGCTATTAACGCCGTCAGGCGAACCAGAACCACTGAAGCAACGACAGGCTCAAACAGGAGGAGATGATGAAACCTGGGCGGGAAGGAAGCCAAGTGGGAGCGGAGCGGGTGACAAGATGACAAGGGGAGACACACACACACCACACACACACACAAACAAGTGCACAAGGGAAACAAGGTTTTGCGGGCAGGAAGGGCACAGCGCACGAGGAAACGGGCGAACAGCAGGGTTGCTGCAGGGTGGGTCCTTCCGGCGCAGAAGCAATATCGCGCCGAGTGGGCCTGTGGGGAAGGCACTTCCATGAGACCGGATCACCATTGGCCGAGCCCCAGCACTTTTCTTCATGCGTGACATTCAGTTGAGGCAATCTCGGCAGGCACAAATGCTCCCTCCCCTCCCCACCCCCAGCACAAGCAGAGGACCAGATCGAGTGTTGGGACGAGGCTTAGAAAGACACCCACGACTGGGGTTCAGAACGAGGGACGAGGGACGAGGGACGGAGAAGGGATGTGCCATGGCGGCCAAGAAGTGACGAACCTGACAGCAACGATATTCATCAGACCAGTTTCGAGTTCGAACAATAAGGTGTTTCTGTTGCTACAGTACTGTAGACTACAACCAACCCCACCGCTGACACAGTTTCTACTGTACCATCCCTTTGAGGACCAATTCAACAACACTTCTTGGCATGATGCCAGACCCTCTTTTATCCAGCTTTTGATAGGTGCAACACTTCACCGCCTACCTTTTACAGAAACCTGAACCCTTAAAAGTAATCTTTCAAAGCTCTTAATTGGCCAAATGCTTACTAACTGACCGAGTGCCAAGAAGTGTTGTTGAATTGGTCCTCAAAGGGATAGCAGCGTGCTTAAACGCGACTCGAACGCGGTGCAACTCGCGCAAATGACCAGAAGCTTCGGAACGGTCGATCGTTATTTGTCGATCCTCGGTAGGCCTAATGATTTTTGGTTCCTGAAACTACATCTCCGAGTGCTGCATCCCGGCGATAGAGGTTCTAGGCCCTGGAAATCCCAAGGTTCTCAGTAAGCGCCCGATCAGGTCCCCTTTTCGGTCCACTTCTTGGATATGCCAGGACAGGGGACCGGAGACGCCAGACGTTATGCTACTCACAAAAAGCCACAGATCTGAAAACGGCGAATGCAGTTCAACTGTACAAAAGCTGGAATGCGCCTTCATTTTGGAACACAGTGTTCCTCGGCTGCAATGCCGGGACGGGATCTACTGTACTCTACACAAGTAGGTACCCAGGTACCCAGCCAATGTTCAACCGAACGCAAGCTCGCCGGAAGAGCCATCGGCCTGTTACCAGCTGGCGAGGTCTCCGTGGGCGTGTGGCATCAGGGCGCCACGTTATGTCCAGCGGCTATAACTCTGGGGCATCTTCAAAACTATCGGCAGAAAACCACGATGAGGACCTCAGTTGAGACGTGTCCGTATTGGATTTATTCTCCCTGATTGGATAATTGCGTGGCCTTCGCAGAGCCTCCACGCCTTGATCTCGCAGTCCCCTCCACTGTTACCGCCAGCTCCATCGTCTCGACATGGCCGAGCCAACAGCGGACGAGATATCATCTCGAGTCACACGGGAACTGGGTCCGACCAGATTCGCCTGCGCATCGCTAACCCCACTCTCTGGCGGTACTGCGAACTTTATATTTAGGGGCAAGCTGCGGAAGCCTCTTGACGACGGCACAGCCGAGATTGTAGTCAAGCATGGGGAGGGCTTCGTTGCCCAATCCCCAGCACTGAAGCTCTCGACTTCACGCTGCATAGGGCCCGAACTCACCAGCACTTCTCCGCGGGCGGATCGGTAGCTGACTGGGTCCGAGTTCAGAACCTTGAGAAGGAATGCCTCCAGGCGGTGCTCAAGTTGGTCCCAATCAAGAGCCAGTCGTACAGCGTTCGAACGCCCGGCCTGTTCTATTTCCATCCGGAGTCTAGCACTCAGATCAAAGAGTATCTGCCCGACTCTCTTGACCTCAAACACTATGCACTGAGGCGCTTGCTGCCCTCCACGCCTGAGCACCAGCGGCCCAGAATCCTCGAATTGGGATTGGGCCTCGGAGGACGGCTGCGCAGCTTCCATGAGTGGTCCAGTCTTCCGCAGCAAGAGCCCTTGCACGGCAAAGTCAAGCTGAATAAGGAAATGCAACGCATCAAGCTTACGTACAATTGCGAACGTCTACTCTGGCAAATCCAGCAGTTCCCGTTCCTAAGGGACTCGAAATCTGTTTTCAAGGAAGAACTCAAACGCAAAGCTAGAGCTCGAAGATGAGAGCAAGCTAAGCATCATTCACGGAGACTCCTGGACAGGAAAGTTCGTGGTCGTGTGAATTCTGAGTATCTTCAGAAGACAATTGCTGATACATCTGGCAGCATTTTGCTTCCCGATCAGGACCTGCAGTCAACGTACCATGCACCCGTCTTCGTGATTGGTTGGGAGATGTGTCAACTGGGGGTGCGACCACTAGATCTGGGCCAGATGATTGCCGAACTCTAGGAGCTGTTCCTGTATAAGGATATCGAGGCGGCATTGTGGCTGATCGAGGGGTTCGCGAGTGGCTACGGCTTCTTGGATGACGATTTTGCCTTCGCCGTTCATGTTGGTACGCGTCTTGTCAGTTTTGGCACGAGTGTCCCGGGCTGGGGCAATGCGGAAGCAGTAGAGAGGGTTTGTAGGACAGGAAGAGATGTTATCACACGCGGCTGGGGAAAGGATCGGGCTTGGTTCGATGACCATAACCTCTCGCCTCTGTTCAAAAAGTAGGATTCAAATGGCCGATCTACTTCACATCTCTCAATAATGTGCCAAGACGAAAGTCGGCACAGTTTGGGGGGGGGGGATGCTCTTCATAATGATATGTCTCGGAGCAGAGATCTGACAAGGCGGCGGGGATTTGTGGAATTCGATCTCGTACCGATGACCTGGAACCGACGGGACGGGACGGTCCATCTAGCAGAGATTTAGTTAGTGGTCTGCAGCACACCATGAAGAATTCCTCTCCTCTTTAATCAACCGTACCCTATTTTCCACAATCATACTTGAAATTTACTTGAAATTTCAAAACAACTCGTCTCGCATATGCGGCCCTTCGTCACTTTTGAGCCGAGACTGGTGTACAATTTACCGAGGACCCAAGGCCCAAGATGGCGCCTATCGACACAGGGTCGAAGCTCTGCCGTCGGTGCAACGAAAACAAAACCACGCACTCGATCCGCTCAGAGCCAACCTGTGGGTCTGTTGAATCACTCCTATCTGAATCATAGTTTCATATTCATTTTCACTAACGCCATGTCAGCCCCTGCTACCGGCGATATGTCCAGATGAAGGCCGTCAAGCGGCTCGAGGCGGCGTCCAAGGAACTCCGCGCTGCACCGACACAGACCAAAAAGATCCTGGTCGGCCTCTCCTTTGGCGTGTCATCGTCATCGCTCGTCGAGATTCTCGATGAGAGTGTGCAGAACCAGTTGAAGAAGAGGCCGACGGGGGCCTATGACCCGGTGGTGGTGCATGTCGATACGGACATGAAGGACATGACTCCTACATCACCATCCGAGGCCCAGAGACTCTTGGACAAATTCAGTGAGCGGTATCCCCGCTTCAAGTTCCGGAGAATACCGCTCGCCACCGTCCTGGATCTGGAAACGACAGACTGGGGTGCGCTACCTATCGCGCCGAACAGCGGGGAGGATGGTAAAGAGACACCAGAGGAGCGACTACATGACTTCTTCACCCGCCTACCATCCACGACATCCAGGGCTGACATTATGCGGCTGTTCGTGCGCCACGTTCTCCTATCTGCCGCACTGAACGAGGGCTGCCACGCCTTGTTTCTGGGCTGCAGTACGACAGCCCTGGCGGCGCTCACGCTGGGAGAGACGGCAAAGGGCAGAGGATTCACCCTGCCGTGGATGACCAACGACGGGCCTCAGCCGATCCACACCTTCTCCATTCAGTCACAGAATGGCGCAGGCCCGGACGCTGAGGCCGAGACAGCTGGGGGAGAGTTGGCCAAACTACCAGTCTACTATCCCCTCCGCGAGGTGTTCCGGAACGAACTCATCACATACACACACCTCGTCTCCCCGCCTCTCACGGATCTTGTCCTGCCTTCTGACGCCATAGGGCCCGGATCTGCGGTTGTGTCGCACAAGGACGTCAGCATAGACGACGTGATGGCCCGATACTTCGAAGAGGTCGAGGCGAGCTACCCCTCCATCGTGGCCAACGTGGTGCGGACGACGGCGAAGCTGGAACGCCTCGGTGAGAACGGTGACGACAGATCCTGTGGCCTGTGCGGAATGGGGCTGGACGAGCAGGGAGATGAGAGGTGGAGAGGCGAGATAGGGGACGCAGACGCAGGCGAGTACGGGAGGTTGTGCTACGGTTGCCAACGGGCCATGAAGAATTGAATACTATTTGGCTCCGACCCCTTGGCAAGTTCGACCAACTCAGTTGGAATTGTAACTCTGTACATTCACATAGAATATATGCCACGACACCAAGAATACGTCTCTGAGCCGCAGTCGGTGATCACGAGGCCAATAGGATTCTAGCCTTCTGCTCATGCGATTCTGCGCTGACCTTTAATCTGCTAGTTCATGAATTCTTTCGCGTGGGAACATGCATATTCAGACTCAGGTAGGTAATGGGAGTGATTGACTCGGTTTCATGTCCCTTCATTTGGAATATTGAATCTTGTTTTCTGTTTTCCTACCAAAAGACGCCCGTCTTCATGCAAGTGGGTATCATATCCAAAAATACAGGTACAATTAAGTGATCACCCCAACTCCTTTGACACAACCTCACGATCGACTAGGCATACCCCGTACCGTTAGGCGTGGGGATCAGGCAGCCAAAATTCCAAATGCTGGTCAGCCGTTGCAAAGAAGTTGAATCGTGGATTGTAAGCCAGGACCGCCGCTTCCTTCTTATCCTCCAGGACGTGACTAGGCTCCAGCACCTTCTTCTCGTTGGGTGTCCCCAAGACGTCCCATACCAGAACATCCTTCTTGGAGCCGCTCAAAACGTATCGGCCATCTGGTGTGAAGCAGCACTCGCCACTGCTCTCCATATTCATGGGGTTTTCAGAGGGAGGGCCTCTCAAGTTGGCCTCGCCAGGGGCAGCCCTTCTAGTGCCGCCCTCGGGCTTGCGCAAGTAGGCCTTCAACTCGCATGTAAACGCGTCGAGCAGGAAGTGGCCCTTCCCATTGGCGCCAAGCAGGATATGCTTCCCGTCGTTGGAGAACTCCAGCTTCGTCCAGCCCTGCATGGTGTAGTGCGTGTCGACGAGGTGGCATTTCTCGACAACGTCGAAGACATTGAAAGGTTTGACATAGTTGCGGTGGTCGTAAAGCAAGATACTCCCACTAGAGGACGATGCAACTGCGAATACTTGGCCGGAGGGATCGTAGGCGGCGAGGTAGGGAGTACGGAGGTTGATTTGTGCGGTCCAGAACTTTGTGTTCATGTCCCACAGCCGCACGGTGTTGTCGCGGCCGCATGATATGAAGTTGTCGGCACCGGGGTGCATGGTCAAGGCGGTCACTGGGCCCTCATGGCCTTCGAAATAGCGGATAAAGGAGTTGTCGTGCGTTGCGAGGTAGCGGATGGCATCTGCGAGACGTCTGTCAACGGCTGTACGAATTCGGATTCGAATGCGTCGATGCTGCATTACTGACCGTTCTGCTTTGTGCTGGCATAAATGATGCTCGAGCTGGCATGAGTGAATCTGGCCAGCTTGACTCCGTACTTCTTGCTCAACAAGGTCTTGTCGTGGCGGCCCTCCTTCACATTGTAGATTTGGATTGTCTCGTCACTCTCGGACGTCATGCACAGCTCGCCGGGATCGTCATAGTCGATCGAAAGGATGTACGACGGTGGCTTCCCATCCTTGGGCTCATCTCTCTTGAACAGCTGGGGGTGGTCATGTTAGACACTGGGACAACGCCGGCGTCAGACGCGAGCTAGAGCGAGGGATGCGTACCTTGGTGGGCCTGAAGTTGGCAACGACCTCGCTAACGGCAGAGGTGGTGCTGACATTGGTCCCCAAAGTCCTTGTTATATTCAATTGGGGCGCCTCTGCCGGCGCCGGGGACGATTCGGCGTCAATGTCCATAGGAGTCGCAGACATTGTGGTGAAGTGATGTCGACGCGTGATAGCGCTGGAGTGTAAGGGGATGAGCTTAAGCTGCTTTTTGGGTTGGGGGAACTGTGAGAGCGGCGAGGTGGGGCATGGCATCCCACAATACATATGTAGTGACCTACTATTGTGTACAACCACGCCCGACGTGGGGGATTAGAGATGCGCCAGAGATCCTCGGATCGAATTCTGGGGGAGCTTGGGTCCTTGTTAGCCCTGTGGAGATGCTACAGTACCAACCTACCTACCTACCAAGGTAGGTACCTAGGTAGGTAGGTATTAATGACGGACCCCTGCCGCCAGCAGCTCCGACAATCGCAGCTTCCAGGAGTTAAGCTCTTTCTGCCCAAATTTCCCAACGGCCCCGGACTGTCTGACTCTTTTGCACAATGTTCCTGACCCAGATATTACAGATTCGCTGGTGACCACTGGACTATAAGACACTGTCAGCGCTATGGTGTGGCTTATATAATACCATACATTCACCTGTTTCCTGCCTCTTGCTCGGCTTGGCTCCGCGCATTGCACACCTTGACCTTGACACACGAAAGGGCTCACTCGTCTGCACTGGAGATCACCACTCAGCATCCTGCCCTCGAGGGCTCTTTCCCTCTTAGAGACTGTTCGTGTCCCTGAAGAGTTCGATTGATCCCGCCGGCATGTCGACGACAGTTGGGTACGACACAGCGATTTGCACTTCATCCTCCTCACTGACATAATGTGCTGACCGCGTCGCAGTGCCTTCATCGCAGGTGGCATTGCCGCCTGCGGCGCTGTCACTGCAACACATCCCTTTGAGACGGTAAAAATAAGGTACGTCAGTAAGCTTTTTGTTGGGCTGCTCGTGCTGCTGGGCTTCTGGGGAGGAGACGTTGTCTTGACGCGCAGAATGGCCGGGCGGTGGGCGGTGGGCGGCGAGCGACGAGGCACAGTCAAGAAGCCGCGCTTTCTTCCCTCACAACAGCTGACGAGACGGCTACGACAGAATGCAACTTCAAGGGGAGCTTCAAGACAAGGGACACCAGCCACACCACTACCGAGGTCCCTTCCACGGCGTCTCGGTCATCGTACGGAACGAAGGCCTGCGAGGCATCTACAGAGGTCTGGGCACGGCGTACATATACCAGGTCCTGCTCAATGGCTGTCGGTTAGGGTTTTACGAGCCCATGCGGAAGACCCTTTCGTCATTGTTCTTCAAGGATGGCAACGTCCAATCGCTGGGAGTCAACATGTTCTGCGGTGCTGGCTCCGGCATCATCGGCGCCATGGCCGGAAGTCCCTTTTTCCTCGTCAAGACGAGGTTACAGAGCTATTCGCCGTTTCTGCCCGTCGGTACGCAACACATGTACCGCAATGCATTTGATGGACTGCGGCAGATTCACACAGCCGAGGGCTTCCGAGGACTCTACCGTGGCGTCGGTGCGGCGATGATCAGGACCGGCGCCGGAAGCTCAGTGCAACTCCCGACTTATTTCTTTGCAAAGAGGAGGCTGATGAGACATGCGGGCATGGAAGAGGGCCCCGCGCTGCATCTGACCAGCAGCGCCATCAGTGGTTTCGTCGTTTGCTGCTTCATGCACCCCCCAGGTTAGTATCCCGGTTTGCCTAAGAGTTGGCATCCTGCAGCAGAGCGCTCTAACCACCCTACACAGATACCGTCATGTCGCGTCTCTACAACCAACACGGAAACCTGTACAACGGCGTCTTGGACTGTTTGGCAAAGACTGTGAGGACTGAGGGCTTCTTCGCGATCTACAAGGGCTTTCTGCCTCACTTGGCCAGGATCTTACCTCACACAATCTTGACCTTGAGTTTAGCTGAGCAGACGAATAAGTTTGTCCGCAAGATCGAGGGTCTGGTGTTACCGGTTGCGGAGACGAAGCTATAGACAGCGGTAGACGGAGAAGGTACTTTCCAAACCATTTCACAGCGTCGTTAGGGTCATCAAAACAAGGAGGGTCAATGTGCATATAGAAAGATACCAGGCTCGAGTCGCAAAATATGCTCTGGTGTAAGTGGTGCAAAGTAAGGCTTTGGAATATGCAGGCTGGCAGGCTGGGTGGGGCCTCGAGATAAATCTATAAAAGGCGTTGGCATCGAGAGCGAATTGATGCTCAGAATTGATTCCAATTCTTGCTCTTACTCACGTGGGTTAAAAGTATTTGAGTCTGAAAAGACGAGAAGCGATTGCGTGTAAAGCGCATGGAACCAAAAAAAGATTGCAAGGCCTCAGAGATGCTGTAGTATTTAAGACTAGGATTTGAGCTGTATCCCTGTTGCCGGCCGCGATAGAACCCCACCAAAGACCACTCCAGCTTGCGCTACGACGCAGCTCCCCAAGCAGTCCCCAGAATAGCGGCCAACCCTTCACCAGCTTTTCAACGCACGACAGCTGTTCCCCGCCCTCCTGTGCAGAGTACCCGGCTCCCAGGTGAACGTCTCGTTGCCTTTGTCACCCGAAAGGTGATCAATAGCACAGAGATGCCCTACATACCCACCAGCCAGGAGTGGCTCGCCCAGTCCGCTCTTCTCATCGAATCACGTCCGACAACCGTACGTCTCTCCTTTTGAACATTCCCCTCCCCATTCCTCCTCGCGCCGTCGCAGCCACACTGGACCCCTACTCACCAAAGTATCACACCCCGCGAATAGACCCGCGTCACCACGAAATACAACATCAAGCCCGCAAAGGTACGCGCGGCCAAGAAAGCGAACAAGGATGGCGACGACGACACGGCCATGACAGACACGAAGCCACCGCGCGCATCCCTGATAATCAAGACCTTCGACCCCCACTCGGGCGTGTGCCTCAAGTACAAGACGACCAAGGCCGCCGAGGTATCGCGGCTCGTGCAGCTGCTGGGTTCCCTGGGCCGCAAGATGGCGGCGCTGCCCGACGCGCCCGCGCCTGCTGTCGCCGTGGAGGACGAGGCTGCGGCCGGGACTGCGACACCGCCGGTCGGCGGCCCCGGTGGCGCGGCGGGAGCAGGCCAATCCGCGCAGCAAGTACCGGGCGGGGCCGCTGGCGGCGGCGGCGGCGGCGGCAAAGGCAAGAAAAAGAAGGGCAAGCGGTGAGCTGGCTATGGCTGGGCCATGCGCATGCGCTTCGAAGCCACGATACAGTAGCATATCAAGTTGGGTCTCGCTTCCAGAGCAGGCCATCTGCGGTCCATTGTCACACACACGCACATCGCATGTGTGTACGCCGAGGCTGGACAACTTTGAACAGTGCTTCCTAGGGCTGGGGAGAGAAGCACTTTGAAATTGAGCCCTCTATGCAAACAGACTATAAACCCAGAAATCACGCCGTGAGGCATAGGGCAATAAGGTTTTTGAAGAGATTGATGCGTGCCTAGAGACTATCTATTGATACATGTTAAAACCCTGAGCTCATGTTTTCCTGCAGCTCTCTTTACCGTAGACTCATAACCCATCGCAAAACATAGGGTACTAGCGACGATTACCAACTCCACCAACGCCAGCAAATGACCAGGATAGAAAAAAACACCATGGCTGCCAGAGATATCTACATCTGGCAGCCGCTCCATAAACACAAGAGCCGCTCGCCCTCCGTTGTCTATACCCAGGGATGCATATGTGCGGGAGTATGCTGTGATATATGAAACAACTCGTCTCAAAGGCAAGGACGGAGCATGATTAGAAGGCGACTAGAAGTCCTCGTCGAAGGCGAAGTCTCCGCCGTTCTCGCCCTTCTCCTCTGAGCCGGGGTCGTCAGCAGAGACAGGCTTCTTGGTACTAGCCATGACGCCGGCCTTCTGGTAGTCACCGACACGCTTCTCGAAGAAGTTGGTCTTGCCACCGAGTGAGATGTTCTCCATGAAGTCGAAGGGGTTGGTCGACTTGTAGACCTTGTCATTGCCTAGAGCGACCAGGAGACGGTCGGCGACAAACTCGATGTACTGCTTCATCAGATTTGAGTTCATGCCGAGGAGAGCGCAAGGCAGGGCCTCGGTCAAGAACTCCTTCTCGATGGCGACAGCCTCCGTGATGATGTCCTGGACGCGCTGCTTGCTTGGGCGGTTCTTGAGGTGGGAAAACAGCAGACAGGCGAAGTCTGTGTGCAGACCCTCATCACGAGAGATCAGCTCGTTGGAGAAGGTCAGGCCGGGCATGAGACCACGCTTCTTGAGCCAGAAGATGGAGGCGAATGCGCCGCTGAAGAAGATACCCTCGACGGCGGCAAAGGCAACCAGTCGCTGGGCATAAGTGGACTCCCGATCCTGGATCCACTTCAAAGCCCAGTCGGCCTTCTTGCGGATGCAGGGAACTAAGAGCCATTCGTTAGAAGACGCGTACCGTAGTCGTTTTAAAAATGGGAACTCACTCGTGTCAATGGCGTTGAGGAGGTAGGTGCGCTGAGCGGGCTCCTTGATATAGGTGTCGATGAGCAGAGAATATGTCTCTGAGTGAATATTCTCCATCATGATCTGGAAGCCGTAGAAGCAACGGGCCTCGGGGATCTGAACCTCGGAGCTGAATCGCTCAACCAGGTTCTCGTTGACAATTCCGTCTGAAGCAGCAAAGAAAGCGAGGATGTGGGAGATGAAGAACTTCTCGTCGTCGGTCAGACGGTTGCTCCAGTCGTGCATGTCCTTGGAAAGATCGATTTCCTCGGCAGTCCAGAAAGAAGCCTCGTGCTTCTTGTACATTTGCCAGATCTATGGTGTTGATGGTGTTAGTGTGGGGCCACTTAACGCGTTGGGGGGAGGGGGAGGGGGTGGTGTTGCAACGCGTACCTCATGGTATTGGATGGGAAATAGGACGAAACGGTGGGGGTTCTCCTTGAGAATGGGCTCCTCAAGCTCGTCAGTACGGAGATCGGGAATCTTTGCTGGCTCCTCGGGTGCCTTGGTGATCCCCTTGGTCGCGGCGTGCTTCGCGTCAAGGTCCTGGGCTAGGGTGGCGACAGCAGGGTTCTGGAAGTCATTCTCCTTATTGGCGCTGCCGAGGTCAAGCTTCTTGACTGGGGAATCCATTTTGAAGGACTCAATGGCAGAGGCAGCCTATATTCAAGTAAAAGTCAGTCAACTGATGAGCCTCGGTGGTTGTCAGTTGGAATATGCAGATGCGTGCTCACCTGCTTTGAGGGCGTGATCTCCACAGACATGGTTGACGTATGAAGGGGGAACGGTTGACGTAGGAGATAGAGCAGTGACCAAAAAAGATTGGAGTGTAGAAACCAAGACTGAATGTGTCTGAATGTGTTGTGTCTGTCTGTCAATGCAGGTCGTCGCAGTGCAGGTCTGCAGTAGGATGTCTGGGAGAGGTAAAGATCTTGTTGCGGGAGGCAGTACGGCCTTTAAAGTGATGGAAAGGCAGCAAGCCGCTAGGCAGTGTGGGTCTCACAGACGCGTCTGGTTTTTTGGAGCTGGGAGAAAAGCGCGTCGACAGTCACAGCACCATGGGCCCCTGTAGACTGGCCTGCACGCCCATGCAACAATGCGGCACAATCCAAGACACAGTCAGGGCATCATCCGCCCACTTTGTCGCATTGGCCCGGATGATCAGATGGCTGGTTCCTGTCTCGCCTGTCTATTTTCTTGGCTCAGCTGCAACAGGTTCGTGCAGGTCTCCTCAGATGTGGGCTCAATCATCTGTGTTTTGGGGGCCATAAACGGGCCCAGTCCGTGTCAGAATTGTCCAAGGCTTATCAGATCCTTTGATCCCGCATCGTTCCCCTGACATCACCACCCACCCAGACCACGAATCATCACACCTCCAAGGTCTAGCCTGTGCTCAACCCCGTCTGCCTGGCCACAACGTACCACTGCGGCTCTTAGTCCTCTCATTGTTCAAAGTTGTTCAAAGCATACGGCAAAGTATCGTTAGATGAAATTCCATGAGTCAGAATATTGTACTTCAACTTCTGATCTAGTATACCTTGCCTACTCGGAACGAATCGAAACGCGCTGCGCACAATATTATATGACTCTAAGTAACCAAACCGACCGATATCCATTACTGTACCATTTCGCGTGTGCTTCCCCCGTGGTGTCCGTACTGTGTCTCCGTACAGTGTTCTGTCTTTGGCCCCGTCCGTTCCGGTCCGGTACCGACACCCATCAAGTCCATGTTTTAGAAGACGCGTCTCAAGAGACGCGTTGCAAGGTACAGTCCCCACACCATATTGTGTGGCTGCGATGTCGCTCGAATTACCGCATTTCCGCTGCAGTCTGGCCTCCACCCCACTCTTTTACTCCTATATCAACGCCGGGTCCCCTTCATTGTTTTGGTTGGTTTTGGCGGTCGTGGTTCAGTTGGCCGTGGTTCAGCCGCCATTCCTAGTTCAGGATCACCCGTCTGGCCTGACTGCCCTTTCTGCACGGCCCTGGCCTTTTTAACAAGGTAGTCTTCCAGCAGCCAGGTGTTCCGTGAATTAGCCTTATAAAGGGCGTCAGCGATGTCTCCGAGAAGCGGTACCAGTCCAATTCCAAAGTCGGCCAGGACGTTTGAGGTACATCCTCGCCCTGAGCGAAGATGGGAGCCCGCCCTCGATCTTGTCCGCCTTGCGAATAATCCAGTAAGCCAACAAACAGTCGACGACATCGCCGAGTCTACACACCGTGGGGTTAGTCAGGCTTCACGGACTACGACCTAAGTCCAGTGTCTGGGGAGACAGGGAGGGCAGCTTACACAGGGACGAGGCCAATTAGAACAGACCAACCGAATCTGAAGCCACACCAGTGGAACAGACTCATGTCTAGATGCCATGAACGTCTTCGCACGCTGGCGAGGATCTTGTTGTCATGTTCAGAAACTCCCGGGGCCTGGTACATCTTCTTGCCCATCAGACCATTCTTGTACTCCTTGAATTTTCTCCCCTTCCTCTTCTTCTTGCTAGGCTTCTCGCCGTGCGCCTGGTGTGGCTGATCATCATAGTAGAATGGGTCCTATCCACTTGTCAGAGAGCAAGTCGTGCCTGCGGGGTGTGATGGGTACCCTACCTCTGAGTCGAAGTTCTTTGCGAAATTGCTTAAAGTCTCCCCTGCAGCCTTGTTGGCAGCCCCTGCACACCATTCGAGGTTAGTGACTGAACCAACGTGAGGAGATGCTATACATTTAGAAAAGTATGGGGAAGCATGGCCCCGTGAGTTGAGGTTCACGTACACATGACAAGCTTGGAAGTCATGATGCGTAATGTTCAGACCAGTGCAAGGTCAATTGCTGTGGTGGGTATAGTTGGGCGTAATATGAGAGCTGGGGAAGGGAAGAAGACAGAGGCGGAAAACTGCAGCTCTGTCTGTCTTTCCAAAGCCCGACTTTTCAAGAAGAGTGTCCTGTGTGCTGACGGTGACTTTTGGGTGAGATGCGAAGGCCGACCGGCCGGGCGGTCGGTGAGCTGGTCTTGAGAGTATCAGAAGACAGGCCTTGGCGGCGAAATAAGGGGTCGGAGGGCAGTCGCAGGCCTAATGGCGATGCAGACTTGGAACACGAAACAAGAAGTGTGAAAGGTGTGTATTGACCCGAGGGAGGAGAGGCACAAGAAGGGGGGGAGTGAGGACCTGTTTATGACCGTTTGATGTTGTATTGTCAAAGGAGGGCGCCAACTCACTCAAGAGGGCAATCAACGGGCAGGACAGGGCAGCGCAACACAATGCGACGCATGTCGGACCGCCAGTCAATCGTCGGCCGCTACCGCAATACCGGATTTGCAGCGACAAGCCCAACCCATGAAACCAAGCTCATGGCCTGCATTACGTCAAGGGCATCTAGACCCCTTCCGATCTGGACCACTGTTAGTACGGACCACACGTAGCAGCTGAGCAAATAGGCGGTGGACTAGTACTGCACTACTACTACTTGCTAGATACCAACACCACTACTACGGTAGACTAGGCTAGGTATGTATGTACACACAGCAGATGATGGACTGGATGGACCAGGGTATAGGTATCAAATGTGGCTGCAGCTCCTTGTGAGAGAGGCGAGCTTGTTGCCGTGATGCATAACGGTCTGGTCTGCTGGACCATTCTACCAAGCCCACGGTCATCCCCTTCCAGCAAGTTGAAGCTCCATTAGGTTGATAAGCTAAGCGGGCGGCAGCCGATCAGTCACCCCTGCCGCATTGCGAACAAGAGCCCCAGCCACAGCTGCCGCGCTTTGGAGGCAAACTTGGGCTGTTGAGCAGATCAACTGCAAAGCAAATGGTTGACTTGCTGGCCTGGCAGCCTGGACACCCACCGCACATTGTCTGCCAGAGCTTTCTTCGCCTGCACAGCAAGACGAATCAATCAATGCCACCTACGTGTCACCGTGTCTACAACCAACCACCTTCAATTCTCGGCTCCGCCTAGTAGTCATCAATAGACATCCGATTACGAGTATTATCATTGCTTTCAACTAGCGCCCCTTGTCACCACAGGCCGCCAGCGCATCGCAAACCAATCCCGGTCGTTTGCCCGCTCGGCCCAAATCAACAAGCGACCCGCACTGGCCTGGCAACAACGACGTCGCCGTGCGATCCTCCTGGTGCTTTAGCATTCTTCGCACCAACAACACACACAGCTCTGCATGCTCGCGCTCGTAGATATGATCAACAAGCCCGACCGCCACAATGGACGCATCACGGACGACTTTAGAAGATTGTAAGCCCTCTCACTAATGATGACACGAAGCTGGCAAGGCGAGCGATCTCGGGCGGGCAGCCAGCTGACTGACATGGCGTGTGGCCAGGGCTGGACGAGCTCTGCGCTCGCTTCCTCAACAATTTACCAAAAGAGGAATTGCAGGAATTTAGCAGAATCGGCATGCATCTTGAAGAAGCACAATGGTTCTACGAAGACTTCATCCGCCCGCAGAACCCCACCACCCTACCCAACCTCAGGATACGTGATTTCAGTCTGCGCATCCTCCAGCACTGCCCCGTCACCTCTATCGCCCCCCTCGAAATTCTCGAAAAAGCATATGACAACTGGGTGGCTTACAAAAAACGTATTCCCGTCCGAGGCCTGATCATGCTGAACGAAGCCATGGACTCGGCTGTGCTCGTCAAAGGTTGGAAGTCGAGCGCCAATTGGAGTTTCCCTCGAGGCAAGATTAACCAGGAGGAGGACGACCTCAATTGCGCAATACGCGAAGTGTACGAGGAAACCGGGTTCAACGCGGAAGAGGCGGGCCTGATACCGGAGAGCCGGAAAGTGAAGTACTTCGAACAGACGATTAGGGACCAACACTTGCGCCTCTACGTAATCCCGAACGTACCCATGGACACCTACTTTGAACCGAGAACAAGGAAAGAGATCTCCAAGATTCAATGGTACAAGCTGGTCGACCTCCCTGGACGGATTAAGAAGAAAGAGGGGCACGACAACAACGCCGCTGGCCCAAACGCTTCTAAATTCTACATGGTAGCGCCCTTTATGGAACCTTTGAACAGGTGGATCAAACAGGAATTGAAGAAGAAGGAGAGAATGAGGAACAGCCGCCGGACTGGCCCGGCTCTGCAAGCCGAGATCGACGAAATTATGACGGAGGCGGAGGGGATGGCCACAGAAACCAAAACCGATCTACCACCGCCCCTTGATGCCAAAGATCATGTCCATGAGGCTGCTACTCGAGAGCTGCAAAGACTTCTCAAGATACAGCCACCGACGCAGACCTCCCAGCCGGTCCCGTCGGATCAGACTCAGGATCGGGGTCAGGTTCTTCTGGCGATGCTGCAACAGCAGAAGGACGCGCCGGCGGACAATCAGACGGGCAGCGCTCAGACAGGTGTTCAAGTGCCGCACACACCCATGGATCATGTATACAACGTTGCTCCAATTCCTCAAAACCCCCATCACAGCCATACCGCGCAACAACGACTTCCCTCTTACCAAACAGCGCCTCCCCCGTTTCCATCTCACCCAGACATCAACAACCAACTTCTTTCTGTTCTCGGAACTGCAGGCAGTTCTGCAAGGCTTGGGCCGCAACAAGGGCAAGCGGCATATCAGCAGCCACAGATGCAAATGTCCTCAAACAAAACCAATCAACCCGGCTTGGTTCACCCTCAGCCTCTACCTCGTCAAGCGAACCACCTTTTGGCGAATAATCTGGTCCCACACCCGGCTCCTGGCAACAGAACGGGGCAGATGTATCAGCAGGCAAACATGTGGCCACAGTTCGCTGCAGGCATGTCTGTGCCGCAGCACAATGCGATCAGCGCTCGCCAGCCGCCAGCTCCTCTAGACAATGCCCGTCAAGCTCTCCTCGACGCCTTCAAGAAGGACACTGCGCCGGTACAGCAGCCCACGCAGCAGCCCACGCAGCAAAGTCCGTCTTCGGAGCAACGTGTGGCAGGAATTCAAAGGCTTAACCCGCAATTCACAACGCAAAACCTGGCTTCCTTGGTGTCCACCTATCCTCCCGCACAAAATGGCGCGAAGTCCATGCCCATCCCAACAAATGGAAGCCCTCAAGTTGGCGCCGCGCAAGCAGCTCTTAGGCCGTCGAACGTACCAGAGAGCCAGAGAAATGCCCTGCTGGGACTTTTCAAGCAACCTCCAACTTCATCTCCCACGCGTCAGGGGTCTCAATTGAATCTGAAAGAGAACAGCTCCCCAAAAGATCAGCCACAACATCCGGCCTTCTTTGGGACGGCATCATCAGTCGCGCAAACAGCCAACGGGTCTATTCAGGCAAACCCGGGGCTCTCTTATGGTGGGCCTTACGGTGCTCAGTACGCTGCGGTCCGTCCTGGCGAAGGTGATCAGGGAAGCCCACAACCACTAACACAGACAGCCCGTGTATCCCAAGCCCTGGAGAATGCCAATCGTGTCCCTCTCAACCCCTCCATGTCCAGCCTACCTTATAGTGGCACCTCGCAGATTGGGCAGCCCACAGCACAGGGCGGCATGCCCTCATTTCCGAATCTCACTCAGCAGCATCAGGCAGCGGATCCTCAGCAGTTGCAGAAACTCATGTCTCTGTTCAACAAACCATCAGCAACACCAACAGCCACGCATGTCCCTTCACTCGGTGCCTACTCTCCCTCTGCCTCCATGAACAACGGCAAAGACCCGGCTATTTTCAACATGGGAAGGCTCGCGGCCCAGCTACCCACACCAAGCTCGAATCTCGCCTCACATGGAACATCCCCGAGCAGGGACGAGGCGGCTGGGTCAGCCTCGGCGTCCCGTCGTGGCAGCCAGCAGGTCCAAATTTCACCCGAAAATGAAAAGTTTCTGCTTAATTATCTGAAGACTGTTAGTAGCTCTGCGAAGTAGTGGAGCTGCGGTGTCACTGTCACTGGGAGGGTAGGGCAGGCGGAGTTAGGTCCGGATTTTTCTTTGGCAATCACATCGAACTGGAGAGCGTGTTTCCAAGCGAATCCTTACTCAGCAATGTGCTTTGTTGGTAAATCCGGGGCATTGCATTGCATTGGTAACAGTAGGGCCATGAATGGATATGGCGCATTTCGGGCTGGAGCATCTATAGCGTTGGAGTACGCGTTTTTGCAAGCTTGGTTCGAACTTTGGTACGGATCAATGACCGGTCTACTTGGTAGCTACAACACTGCGGTAGATTTAATTGTTGAAAGCGTGGCTGTTCTCCATGCCGATAGACCCTCATGTGTTGTCAATCCGCACTCATGTTGAGCTGGTGTGGTGTGTCGTGCCGCTCATCATTTTGCCCATGTTTGACTGGTGTCCCTCGAACCGATCATACTCTTGTTTGGCTGGCCGCCAGGTGATCAAACCACGATCCGGTCAAGGAACTTCGTCTAATCTATTTCGAATTGAGTTTCCCAAGTGATCTGCTGCGCTGTGGCATGGTGGTGCGGGGTTACAATGGACTTTCAGAGGGACCGTGGGACTCAGACCCTGAAACCCCGGCCAATTAACCCATTTGGACTGGAAGGATGGATCTGGTGCCCAGCAGTTGTCGATTTTAGTGCATAGAGCGGAAGGCAGAGATGTGAGGAGATGCTCTTTGTCCTTTGGTTTTTTTTTTTTTTTTTTTAGAAAAATTAAAAAATTGGTCCTCTGATTGTGATCAACTTCGTCTTCCTGAAATAAAGCCGGCAATAGACTAGAAAGATCATCGTGGGCGCTACCACTCCACTCAATTTTTCAGAGTACCCAGGTAGTCTAGGATTGTGTGGTGAACACAAACCAAGCCTTTCCCCAGGTCGTCACTGCCTAGGGTCGCAGGTTGGTGGGCCCTGGCCTTGCAAGTGGACTAACTGCCCCTGTAAATATTTACACGCTAGAAAGCGCGGAAGGAGAGCCGCTCGTCAAGCTGCACCTCCCCTGTATAACACCTCGCTTGACCTGGCCCAGCTACCGGGGTAGGTACAGATACAGTTGGGTGTTGGGTAACCTGCCTGCCTGTGTTACCAGCACGCCTTCGCAGGCTCTACGAGTTGAGTTCTCGTCCTGTTATGGGAGCTGATTTTTCTCTCGAGCCTTGTTTGTCTTCATCCTATTTTCCCTCTTCTGTGGCTCGTCCCTCAGACTCTTTCCGTGGCCCGCCATGTCGACTCCGATAGACACACAATTGGTCACCATTGACCGCGCATACTTTGACACGCTCGTCCGACGGTAAGCTTCTAGCCCCCCCCCCCCAAAGCTCGCTCCAGATTCGTCGTATGCTCCAGTGGGCCTTGATCTCTGCTGGAAACTCAAATTCCAACACATACTGGAGCGTTCGACCCCATTGGTCTTGGCACCGCTTTTGTTCTCCTCTTCTTATTTTCTAAGCTAATGTTCTTGTACAAACCAGTGCCAACTTTGTGAGTTATAGCTGCCATATATCATGTAGTGCCCTAGCTGTGGTATCATGGTCTGATCTACCTCCGAGAACCCCGAAGATATCCTCACGAGCTCGGACGTTTCAATCTCCAAAACGGAGTACGATGACCTGAAGCAAATCGCCGCCAAATATGGTACGATGCTGAAAACATAAAAAGACATTGACTGTCACAACCGATCCTCTGACAGCCCTTACAGCGAACTTGCGACGTAATCTAGGGAGAGGCGGCGTTGACGGGTCGACGATTGATGTATGTGGTATTAAAAGATATGCAACAATGCCTTTTACCCATTTATCAGGCAGGTCAGTTCCATAGGGCAAAGCATGTGTGCTAAACAAGGTCTCGGCAGCTTCTCAGCAAAGACGATGCCACGCTCGAGCAGCAGACGGCAACTTCTACCGCAGCTACTGCGACGTCGAACAACGAGACCGCCCCAGTCTACTCACCTGAATGTCCCGGTCCGCAGGTACTAGCTCCTCGAAAGGCGCCTAACAATAGTTCTTACAAGACCTACAACGCCCAGACTAAGGCACCGGCTCAGGTCCATGCTCTCGAGGTACCCGACTGGGTGGATGACGGTGCATATGACGAGGAGCACTCGGTGTCTGGTGGTGGACCTGTTGGCAGTTTCCAGACGCAAGCCTACAACGACCATGCTGCAATGCGGCCACAGTACGAACGGCAATGCTTGAGATCAATTCTCCTGAGCAAACTCCCTGATAACACGACCCACGGGGACATCACCGAGGCTGTCCGAGGCGGCCGGTTGTTGGACATCTATTTGCGGCCTACTGATCGCACAGCGGCTGTGTCATTCCTTCTTGCAGCCGATGCCAGAGCTTTCTTTGACCATGTCAAGCGTCACGACTTGTATATCAACCACAAGCGGGTGAGTGGCCCCTGGAATCACATCAGTGCTCACTGGGCATAATTTTGATGGCTACTCTCAGGTTGATATTCGTTGGAACGATCGTCAATTCATCCTGCCCGGCCATGTCGCCAGCAAAATCGGCATCGGTGCCACTCGAAACCTTATTATCCGGCGCTGCGATCCACGATTTACAGAGCAGGGTGTCCGGGACGACCTTGAGCACATTCACAACCTCGTTGTGATCAAGGTTGAATTCATCGGCGGCAGCTGCTACGTCAAGACGAACTCGGTGCACAATGCAATGTTTGCCAAAACTTGCATGATGAGCCGAGCGTAAGTGCGATACTCCAGAGGCTGGCTGACGGATGGCTAACTCTGTCCTAGAAAATACAAGGGCAGCAAAATTGATTGGGACTTCGACGAGTGCAATCAGCCTTTTGCACCGACACCACAGTCCAAGCCACGTCAGCATACTCCGACAAATAGGAACCCCAGCAGCGGAATTACCAACCGCTTCAACCTCCTGAACATTGATGATGATGGGGACACCTTGTCGTCGCCTGAGTTTGGCGCCGCCAAGAAGACCATGTTGGCTGCTTAGAGGGCCGGCACCCGAGGATATCCGTGTGAGCTGACTCTAAAGACGGACCATAGTCAGAATGGAGCATAGGACAATGAGTCTGGAGTTGAGATGTCCCGGCCTTCGTTTGGACCCTGCGATGGGCATGATCTCGCTGGGGCGTTGCCTCAGCCGCATGCCGAATTCCTAAAACTTCATCAACAGGCGTGTGGAGTTACGGATACCCATGGCTACGCAGGCAGCATACTTTTCATTCTTCGGTTTTGGAACGCTCATGGCGAGGTAATATCAAACAAAACATTGTGATCTCGCAGCCGCGGCGCCAAAGTAGCTCTCCCTAAACAATAAGCCATGCTGCTTGGTGCATTGCATGACTGCTCGTTCTCGCGATAGGCTCTCATTGTGAAGGTCCGCGAAGCCGCTGTAGGTCACTCACTCAAGGGGGTCAGGGTTTCAAGCTTCGGGTCGTCGGGGGCCCCTTTGATACCCTTACACAGCAAAGTCATTGACACCACCAGGACGCCATCTTATCGTGATAATTGTGATATTGGCGGACGCAGATTGGCCTACGACCGTGGCTTGTTGCACAACCTGACCTCGGGACACGGACGCGAACAGGTCAGAAATCCACGGCCCGGTCTGGTTAAATCGCGAGGTCGGAAGACGGCCTCTGTGCCCCATTTGGACTCGTAATAAGCCCGGATTCTCTTGTGGGGTGTGGATGGTTGTACGGACATCGGGAAGCAGCTTTGTATTAAGCTTGTTGTACGGCGTACACGCGGAGCACGAGAAGGGAAGGGAGTTGTGGGGCCCTCGTCTTCACCTGCTCCGTCGCACTTGGGCTTATCGAAAGGCTTCCGAGCCTGGGGCTGCGGTGTAGTTGGTGACCAACTGGATCAGTTGGAGGGCAGGACTGGGATGAGACGCGCTACGCGCTGGTGCTCGCTCCTCCTTTGACAGTGGAATGGATCGCCATCCTATATTTGTTGTCCCCCTCCCCCCAGGGATCCTCTTCACATGCTGCGTTGTCACCTCCATTGTTAGGGCGCTGGGGCGACAGTAAGGTTTGTGGGACCCCGTCGATCAAGCAGTAGGCCGGGTGGATGAGCTCACAGGACACGCTAGTCTTGCACATGTATCAAGCGTTGGACAGGTCACAGTATGGGCGAGGGACGCGAAGAATGATGAATAATAACTTCGTGATGAGCGAGACGATTCCTCCAGACTCCCTCTGGCTCGAATCAAGCAAGAAGGTGCGAGTAGTCGGCCATCAGGAGCAGGGAGACGAACAACGAGTCGGGTGGTTGACCTCATATAGATTATTTTTAGCAGGGGTTCACGATCCCCCAACACGAGAAAACGGGAAACATGGTGCTGGGTGCTGGGTGCCCGGCTGCCCGGGTGAGCTCCATTGTGGGCAATACGAACTGGGCTGGGGTCCTGAGTGGCCCGGCCATCCCCCACCCCACTGGCTCCATCGGTATTGCCACCACCACCACTCTCTTCCAAGGCCCGACATCATGCGCGGAACTGAACAGTGAGAGCACACCCAGCAGCTGGATTCAAGACATCAAGACAGAGACTACCCCACTCTGTTACCTTTACGAGGTTGGCCGGTGACAATCCAGCCTCTGTTAGCTTGGCGAGGTCTGGAGAGAGTGTGCGTTGAATGAGAAGTCTGGAAGTAAAGTGCAGAGCAAGGGCTCCCCGTTCCCGGTTCAGCCGCTCGTTAAGATTCCGGATTGGGCTTCTGCAGGGCCTCACACCAGGGGGGGAGGGGGCCGAGGGGGGGGGTTGCAGGTGGGAATGGCCCTGCTAGTCTGGACAGTCTGCTGTGATTCGACATTCTCTTCTCGTCACCCCTGCAACCGATCCTCAGATGCTTTGTGGCCCTCACCTTTTTCCTGTCCGTCCACATCTCTATTCCAACCTCCCCTTTCCACCCAGGGCTGTCTTATTGTGAAATAAACACCTTCGCTTTGTTGTCTGCCCTGGTTGCCTGACCGACGTTCGCTTCAACCCCTCCCAAACTTTCGCTTCATCGGTACACCAAGCAACAAACTCGACCGAACCTTCACCGGCCCCCTGATCTTCGACTCGTCAGACCCGTGAAGCTTGCTCTGCTCGCCATCAATCTTACCCTGCCGTGCCTTGAAAAGTACATTACACCATTCCAGCCCAACAGGTCTCGTGTGGTTTCCCTGCGTGATTCACGATCAGACGCCACCACATCATCGTGAACGCTGTGCCGTCGAATTTTCCTGGGTTGATTTGGTCCCAACGGGTTTCGTGGTTTCGGTTAAGAGGTGGGAGGAATTGAGACTTCGGAGCGGAACTCGCCTCGCGCCCCCTATAATTGCGGACGTCCATCAGATCGAAGCCATCTCGTGGCCGATTAACAACGACATCATCAACAGCAGCAATAGCCACTATGAAGGCCGCACATTACACCACCGTTCTCCTCTCCCTCGCACCAATTGCTTCTGCATATGCCTGGCCAGAATGGCTACCAGAACTCGATTCTCTGGTAGTGAGGAGGCAGAACACTGACTCCACGCGTATGTCTCAAAATCAGGACACAGCATTGAGCCACGTCTCGGGTGCGGATTGACGACTAACCAAGTTCAAATCACACAGCATCCTCGGCACAACCTACTGCCACTGCATCAACAACTGACGACCCAGCCAACGCCGGCAACTTGAACACGGCCGGCGTCACACCAAGCGATTCGGGCTCAGCTTCGGGTACCGCGACCAGCGATGCAAGTGAGTCTGTGACGGCGACAGGCACAAACAAGGACGCTAGCTCTACCAGCAAAAAGAGCTCGAAGACGACAACGGCGAGTGTGAATGCGGACGATCCAGCCGGCAGCGCTGTCATTTTGACACCCCAGACCACGTTGACCAGTGCGCTCTATCGAATCGGCGAGTATGTCACCATGGGCTGGAACTACACAAACGTGCAGGTCACCCCCACGGCAGTCGACATCGTTATATCGTGTACCACCGCCTCCGAGTCCTGGACGCTGACGTCCAACATGACGTACGAGACCAGTGGCGCGTTGACCTGGGACACGGGCGCCTTCCAGAGCGACTCGGTCCAACAACCTCTGCTTGTCGAGCAGTACATCATGTACATCT
Organism: Diaporthe ilicicola; assembly: GCA_023242295.1. Taxonomy (NCBI): domain Eukaryota; kingdom Fungi; phylum Ascomycota; class Sordariomycetes; order Diaporthales; family Diaporthaceae; genus Diaporthe; species Diaporthe ilicicola. The sequence continues at coordinate 146,311 of JALPVH010000048.1, read as the reverse complement.
ACGACGCCGACTCGAGTATCAGTGCAACCGCCGGTCCGGGCGAGTTGACGGCTGCGGCCGCCATGACCTTTGGCCTGTACACCGGCCAGCCTTACACCCCGCTCGCTAGTGGCTGGGTTTGTGCGACCTGCAACAGTGGCGCCTTGTCCAGCAGTGAGAGACAGGCCATCGGTTTCTTGTTCACCGTGTCGGCCATCACCGTGGCGAGCTTTACCTGGTTCGTGTGTGGTTTGTGGTGATCTGCATGCTGCATATATGAGCCTGGCGTGGAACATAATGTGTCAATGTCTTGTGAACGCGGGAGCGGTAATGGGCGTGTGGACATGGTCGAGCGATTATATGGGCGTGCGTGCATCATCTTTGGACACTCAGGCTGGTATTGAACCCACCGGTTTGTTTGAGCGGCGTTGGCATATCTCAGGTATTTATAAGGTTTTGGAGGCAAAAGTCCGGCGACAATTTCAGGATGTATCTATTGGCCCCGCTGCACACGCATGCAATCACATATTGTAATGATGCATCTGGTGTGTTTCACGGAACTCGGGGACGGACTGGGTAGGTAGTCACAAGTAACTATTTAATGAACAAGACACCAACATGTCTCCCTCAACACTGCTCACGGATGATTCAAAGGGTCGGCCCACAACGCAATGAGATAGATCAAGCAGATGATCAATTCAGTTTAAAGGCCCCGGCAGCACTGCTTAGGTGTCATGTGTGACAATCACACCATCCTTAAAGAAAATCCTCCACCTCGTTCCTCTTTCTCCCGTCCTGCGAATATGCCACTAAAGTCAACCGCTCCGAGTCCGGCGGCATCGCCCCGCCCGGGTGCGTTCGGGGTATCTCTCCGCCGCCGCCTCTCCTGGCCGGCCTTGCTTGGGAATGTCGGGAACATGGCCTCAGACTTGGGCCGCGGGTCCTGGCGGAAGTACTCGTGGTCCAGCATCTCCCTCGCGCTCGGCCTCTTGGCCGGGTCGAGAGCGAGCAGGCCGTTTAGCAGCGACGCGCCCGCCGCCGTGAGCAGAGGGAACTTGGCGCGGACGACGGAGCCCGTGTTGGGCCCCCGGCTGGGAGGGAGGCGGAGCGACCTCGCGTTGGGCAGCCTCCTGAAGCCTGGCCAGGTGTCGTCGGTCGGGATGCCGCACAGCTCGAAGATGCGCGTGAGCTCGTCCACCTCGTTCTTGCCCTGCAGCAGTGGCTCCCGCGTCAGCAGCTCGCCGAAGATGCAGCCCACGCTCCACATGTCCACCGGCTCCCCGTAGCCTGTGGCGCCCAGCAGCAGCTCCGGCGCGCGGTACCACAGCGTAACAACTAGCTGGGTCAGCTTGGGCGCCGGGTCGCCCACGTAGCGCGCCATGCCGAAGTCGGCGATCTTGAGCTGCCCGCGGTTGTTGAGGAGCAGGTTGGAGGTCTTGAGGTCGCGGTGCAGGATCCAGTGGTCGTGCAGGTAGGAGACGCCGCCGGCGAGCTGCAGGAGGAGGGTCTTGACCTCGCTGGCCAGGAAGGGCTGCGGCATGTCTTCGAGTATGGATTTCAGATCGTGCTCGAGAAACTCGAGGACAAGGAATATACTGCACGCACGTAGACAGAGAGACACGCAACGTCAGCATTGGGGATGTGAGAGAAGGTCGCGAGAAAAAAGGGTTCGCGCGCAGCACGCACTTTTCTATCTTGGTCGTGTCCTCGCCGACCACCACCTCCCGCAGCTTGACAATGTTCCTGTGCTCGCAGTCCTTGAGGATCTGGATCTCCCGCAGCCCAGTGACGGGTAGCCCGTTCCGGTCGTTGGGCTCAATCTTCAGCCTCTTCAGCGCGACCACCCTGCCCGTCGCGATCTCCTTGGCCCTCGCGACCCAGCCATATGCGCCCTCCTCGATGTCGTTCAGCTTGTCGTACTTTTCCACGCTGTTCGACTTGCCAAAGTCGCCGCCCGCCTGGAAACGTAGAAGCCGCGGCGGCCCCCCGCCGCTCCTCCCCTCGCCCTGGGCTTGTTGGTCTGCCGCCCGCTCTGGTGTAAGTCTCCGCCTCTTGGCCGGCCGTCCTTCTTGGTGTTCATCCTGGTGGCCTGTGGCTGTGGCTGCCGCTGCCTTCCGTTGATTCTCCTCCTCGACCCTGCGTGCAGCCTCTGCCTTGTCTCTCTTCAGCCTCTTCTTTTCTTCTTTTTCTCTTCTGACCTTGGCCTCTCGCGCAGCGTCCTCTTCGCTGTCGGCCCAGCGCGACTTGCCCTTGCCGGACATGGTAGAGAACGGCACGAGAGGGAAAACGCAAGACTCCGTTGGGCGACAGCTGGGGGCCGCGGAGAGAGGCGGATTTGGGGCGAGCAGCGATGGGTGCAGAGGAAAATAGAATGCAAGGAGATAGAAGATAGAAAGCGTGAGCCAACGGGATGCTGTGGTTGAAGGGATCGTGTGAGTGGACAAGATGATGTCGATGCAGATTGCCTGCCGCTCGGGTGTGCTCAACCCTACCGTGGTTCCAGGGGTGCTTGCCGGGGACCGAGGGGCAGTTTTCAGAAGCCTCACAAGCTTGGAGCTACGCGGACGTTGAAGCTCCTACCCGGTCTAGTGTATCCGTACTTAACCTCCTAGCTCGAACTTCTAGTGTATAGGTAGGCTGCGAGGCCGCAAACTCCCCGAATACCGACCTGGCAATGTCTACCTCACGGTGAAGACGGCTGGTGTCTCATAGTTTTTAACCCGGCCAGCTTGTCAACATGAGGCCGTTTTCACGCAGGTTGGCCACCCGTGGGCCCGGGCTGTTCTCAGGATGTACATATCGACAGGGCCTCGTAGTTTTACAAAGCTTTAGGGCCCTGTCGACGACGGCCCCAAGGCGCAGTGAGGACGTCTCTAGACAATGGTCTACGCCCCTTGCAAAGCAGCTTGCTCAGGCCATAGAGGTCTGTCGGCATGGGGATCACAATAAACATGTCTTAAAGGCTGACAATTGGACCAGATGACCGGGCCTGTCCCTCTCGCAAGCTACATGCGCATGTGCCTGACCGGCGACCTAGGAGGGTACTATACTGGTGCCATTGAACAGGGCAGAGACCAGTTTGGCCAGAAGGGGGACTTTGTCACTTCTCCAGAGATTTCCCAGGTTTTTGGGGAGCTCATGGGTATATGGTTCGTGGCCGAGTGGATGTCTCAGGGCCGCCCAAAGTCTGGCGTTGAGCTCATAGAGGTTGGCCCTGGGAGAGGCACTCTGATGGATGACATACTAAGGGTACGCCGCACTACCTTTTCCTCACAGGTGCTGCAACCATGTTTCTGATCGCCGGTACACAGACCATCTCGAATTTTAAAGAAATGGCTAGTGCGATTGATGCCATCTACATGGTCGAGGCCAGTTCCGAGCTCAGGGTCACCCAGAAAAACCTCCTGTGTGGAAAGGACAGGCAGATGACCGAGTCCAAGAGTGGTTACCACAGCACTTGCAGATACGCCGACCTTCCAATTGTATGGACCGAAACTGTCAGATCAATCCCCCAAAGTACGTGGCCCTGGGATGGAAATAGAATCTCTTCTTAAGCACTGCAACAGCGCTGACCCCAAGCAGGACCTGACAAGGTACCATTCATAGTGGCGCACGAATTCTTCGACGCCTTACCCATCCACGCCTTCCAGCTCGTCAATGTTCCGCCCTCGCAGACGCCCAAACAATCACCCTTGTCATCCCCATCACCGCCACCAGCATCAGACACCACAAAACCAACGGTCCAGTGGCGCGAAATGGTCGTCTCGCCCACGCCCCCAGGCTCGACGCACCAAAGCCTCGGTACGCCCAAGTCACAGTCTGCAGATACCCCCGTACCGGACTTCCAGCTCACCCTCTCACCTACCTCAACCCGTCACTCACTCTACCTTCCCGAGTCATCTCCGCGCTATCGCGCACTGAAATCCATCCCCGGGGCGCTCATCGAGGTCTGCCCAGACGCATCATTATACGCTACAGACTTCGCGACACGCATCGGAGGATCCCCGCAACACCCCAAGCACAGGCCGTCAGGCGCCGCCTTGATCCTCGACTACGGGCCCGGCGACGGCACGGTGCCCATCAACTCGCTGCGGGGGATCAGCAGACACCGACGGGTGAGCCCCTTCGCCGAGCCGGGCCAGACGGATCTGAGTGCCGACGTGGACTTTGCCGCCATCGCCGAGGCAGCGCTCAGGGCGAGCGACGGCGTCGAGGTCCACGGGCCGGTGGAGCAGGCGGTCTTCCTCGAGGGAATGGGCATCAGGGAGCGCGCCGAGGTTCTGGTCAAGGGGCTCAGGCAGAAGGGCGCCGCCGACACAAAGTCTGCCGATGTTGAAAGGGCGTGGAAGAGGCTTGTGGACCGGGGCCCGGACGGAATGGGTAAGACGTACAAGGCGCTCGCAATTTTGCCCGAAAATGACGGCAAAAGACGGCCGGTCGGGTTTGGTGGTGATGTTGGAGCCTGACGTCTCGATACAACGCTCAAACTGGAGATACCCTGGGAAGTAACTGCGAAGTAAGGTTGTTCGGGTTGCATCCAAGTCATGTAGTATGCAAACCAGCTTTTTGTCATAAAGGATAACGAAGCTTAAATACCATGCCCGGTGCCGAACCCATGAGCACTCCCGCTTAAACGCCAGAATATCTATAACATTACAACACAACTGTATCGCCTTGCCGGCCTGAACCCGTTCGCGCTTCCACACTTTTACAGTTCTGGTGGTCTGGAGGAAGGATGTCACTATTTGGCAGTGGATCATTTGCCAGTGCCTTTCACCAGTCCAGCGTCTTCGTCATCCTCGTCATCTGAGAACTTATCATCATCTCCAATGGCGAAGATGGTCTCACCATCCAGCGACGCCCTCGGTCGCTGGCTGCTGCCATTTGCGGGTGGCGGCGCGCTTTGTGCCTGGAAATTCTCCACTCCACTTGTTTGACCTCCCCGCGTGGTGTTGATGGCTGGCTTTGAACCGACATTTGCCTCTTCATCGTCTGAATCGTCCGGCGCCCCAATGTCCATGTTGTTGATCTCAAAGGTGCCGTCGTCATCCTAGCACGTATGTCAGCGTATTTTGCATACCTATTAGCCCTTGGAGGCCGAGAATGGTAGACGCACCTGCGCAATCTCATCTGACATGGCGAAGCGACGGTTGTTTGCAGTAGGTCGCCATACATAAGCAATCCATGCCACGTCCGCGAAGTAGACCAGGTTCAGCCAGCCGTCAAGGACAAACCACCTTGATTTCCAATGGAAGGGGACGTAGTCTGGGTCGCTGGCCGAGGCGAAGGAGAAGCTGTTGAAAAAGAAGAAGGCGAAGATGACTAGAATACTGAGCAAGATGCACCACCATAATTTCTTGTACATCGCCTCTTTTGCGTGTTGTTTACGCTCCCGAAGGTCCTTGAGGGTGAAATTGAGCGAGTTGAGCGTCCAGACGTAGAATGCGGTCAGCGTCGCTGCCAAGGGCAGAACAATGAGGAGCACAAAGGGGCCTGGATAAGTCAGATATATCGATACTTGGGGGCATCATGACGGATCGCCTCTCACCTGCGCTGTCAGGGGTGATCAGAAGGCTAGTGATGGCGTATACCAGACCAAACACGAAGTGTGCTATTGCTAGCCATCTTACGTAGATCATGGTACGGCCAAGCGTGGGCTTGACAACACCGTATCCCATGCATACGATGAGCAGCAAGAAGAACGAGAACGAGTTTCTAGCCGCATTCAAGACGCCAACCACAACCAGTAGAACCTTTGATCCAACATTGGAGCCATTGCGGTTCAGGTAGTCTGGAATCGTGTTAGCGTCACATCTCATGATGTCGGCCTCGATGAGTTGCACTTCATACCGTAGAAACCCCAGGTCATGAGCATCTCAACAACGAGGAATAGCAGGATGGCCGTTATGTAATTCTGCACAGCCACTGAGAGAATATGTCAGCACCCGCTTCCCCAGGTCGTCACAAGACACAGTAGCAAACATACAGATGTCCGCATGATGCTGGTAGTAAAGGAAGCCCCAGAATACAGCAACCAAAGCGTAGAGAATCGTGATTCCTCCATAGAATGGCAGTTTCGGTATTTGGGTGGCTGGGAGCTCTCCAAAGGCGTTGCGGAATTCGACGATGGCTGTGTAGTCGTTCGCGGTGTACTTGTCCATAAGCACACAGTAGTAACCAGTCTTCTTGATCTCGTACTTGATCGGCTGAGCATTTTTTAGATGTATTGCGTCGGTGAGTATGAGGTTCTTGGACTTCTCGGTCGCATTGGCTGCTAGAATGAACTCTCCGATGTCCTGTTCCTCGCAGAACCCGTCTTCGATTTGCTTTTCCTCGCAGATGCCGACTTTCTGTGAAGCACGTCAGAGACCTATTCCAGGCCAGCTCATAATCAGCTTTTCCATACCTGAGGGGCGTCCGGGCTCGGATATACCCCTATCAAATCCTCGTCTTTCCACTCGAAGACGACGAGGCTGACGATGGGGTCTTGGTCGCCCTCGTGAGGGATGAACTTTATGAGGATGAAGGGATCAACGGGTCCACCCCAGGCTGATTTACTGTACATGCCAGCACATCGTTGTCGGTTTTCCTCGGTCTGGTCCTATGGGGAGGGATTACACGTCAGCAGCCGTGGGAGGACAGCAAGTCCCCCGAGGGAGTTTTGGGGGCAGAACCAACCATCTTGACTTCCAAGCCCTGAACTGTCCATGTTGACAGCGCCAGAGATGCTATGGCCGAGAACCACCTCATTATGCCTGATTTTCGATGTATGTGATGGAAAGGAAAGTCGGGCTCAGAGTCGACGGTCGTTGCAGGGAGTTGTAGAAGCCGGCGGGAGAGCTGGAAGAGGCGGCTGCGGCGGCGTCGACGAGGCCTCGGAAAGGTGAGACTGGTCTCTCAACAATTCACCTAGGCTAGAACGGTCGGATCTCCGCAATGAATTGGCTGCTGAGCGGAACAACCAGCGACCATAGTCGATTGGACGATGGGGTTATTGAAGGTGAAGACGTAATCGCCAGATATAGATGCAGCAACAACTGCGCTCTCCCAGGCTCTGGACAAATTGCATTGGCAGTGCTAAGAACCAGGACCGGGTCCGGGATACAGGCTACCGAGTACATAACATTGCGCAAGCTTGGCTGCGACATGGGCCACTGCGCATCGGGCTACCGGGCCTCTCGGATGCCTCTGTGGGGTCTTGGCAAGGATCTCCAGAGCTGCAGCTGTCGCTAAATTTGGGTGGCATGGACGGCACGGCACCTACTGCAAGCCTAGTCGGGCGTACCCTGGATCTGGCTGGCAAAACATTTTGTCGCATGCATACGACTCCAGCGTTGCGGTCGATTTGTTTTGCTCCCGCTCGCGACTCCAACCCACTGGCTCGTGCCTTGCACTTTCACAACGTCACTTCCAAACGCTCCACCTGTTGACTGTCTCAGATTCGCTTCGCAGCATCTAGCAACTGCACACATATCTCGAAGCAGGTGCGCCCACTCAGCGGCGCAAAGGAGTGGCGCAAAGGCATACCCTCGCAATTGAGCGAGCATACAAGACTCTACACCTTGCGACCGGGCGCAGCCAACGCCATTCTGAGCCAAGATGGGCAAAGGCACAGACAAGCTATACATCACACACAGCGAGTGGGCGTCTTCGGATGCTTACTCGGCCAGTGTCGGTGCCGGAGCTGGGTCACGCGCTCAGAGAGCTGGCGCAAACTTCAGGCGCCTTCCCTTCAACTTCTGCGCCGCAAGCCTCCAACCGTTCAAGAATCCCGTCTGCACTCCCGAAGGCACAATATTTGACGTCGAGGTCATCAGCTCATGGCTCGAGAAGAACGACACGAATCCCGTCAACGGCGAGCCACTCGATGCCAAGGACTTGATCAGACTCAACTTTGCCCGCAATGCTGATGCCGAAGCGGATTCCAACGCAGGCCCGAAGGATGGGAAGGGGGACATGATAGACCCAGTAACCTTCAAAGTCTTCACCGACAACACGCATGTTGTCGCGGTACGGCATGGCACGTACGCAAATGTCTTTGCTTGGGAGACGGTCCAGCAGATGAACATCAAACAAAAGAACTGGCACGACCTTGTTGATGACAAAGAATTCGGTCGAAAAGACATCATCACTCTTCAGGATCCTCAAAACGCGGCTTCCAGGAATTTGAGCGACTTCCAGTATCTCAGGGATGGTGGTGATGCGTTGTTGACGCCTGAGCAATTGGAGGAGAGGAAACAGGGTGCCGTCAACGTCGACGCTCTGGGGAGGATTGGAGACAAAGTACTGCGGGCGAAGGAGGCGGTCGAGAAAGCTAGACGGGAGAGGGATGCAGGTGGAGATATCAACCGCTCCGCGAAAGCCTTACAAAAATCGTCTTCAGCCACGACGTTCAAGAAGCCTGCCATACAAGACAGGAAGCTGGCTCACAACGCTGCCACATACACGACAGGAAGAGCAGCTGCGAGTTTTACAAGCACCGGTCTCACACCAGAGACGAGTGGCGAGAGAGCTATACTTTCGGATGAGGACTGGATGCTGAAGCCGAAGAAGATCAAAATCAAGGGCTATGCCAGGCTGGAGACCAACATCGGAGACGTTGTCATCGAGCTGCAGACCGAAACCGCGCCCAAGGCCGTATGGAACTTCGTCAAGCTTGCACAGAAGGGCTACTACCGCGGTGTGCCTTTCCATCGAAATATCAAGAATTTCATGATTCAAGGCGGCGATCCCACCGGAACCGGCAAAGGAGGGCAAAGCATTTGGGGAAAGAACTTCCAAGATGAATTTGACGGCCCTCTCACGCACAGTGAGCGTGGGGTTGTCAGCATGGCAAACAAGGGTAAGAACACAAACTCCAGCCAGTTCTTCATTACGTACAAGCCAGCGAAACACCTCGACCGGAAGCACACGATTTTCGGCAAGGTTGTGGACGGCCTAGACACGCTGAACAGGATGGAGACCGTGCCGGTTGATGAGGGCAGCCGTCCGCTGAAAGAAATAGTTATCAGAGACATCGTGGTGTTCTTGGATCCTTTCGAGGAGTTTCTGAAGGAGAAGGATCAGACGGAGAAGGCTGAAGCCGAAAAGGCTGAGCTTAAGCGCCAAGGCGGCACTGACGACGACAAGACTACATGGACTGGAAAGCGCATCCGTGGAGACGGCACCGTCGAACAGGCTGGCAGCGGGGTAGGGAAGTATTTGAAGTCATCTCGCGCGGATCAAGCAGAAGCTCCGGCCACCACAGACGACGTGAGCGTTGAGGCATGGGAGCCTGCAAAAAAGAAGATAAAGACAGGCGGGTTTGGTAACTTTGATAATTGGTGAATTCCTGTAAGGTTTTACACGCATGAAGGTCTTGTCTTTACCTCATAATACACAGTGCGTTAACAAGTCCCAGGTCTTCGTTTCAGTTCTTCATCCACGGTGACGGTACAAGCAGAGCTCTTTGGCCATTACAGCCTGCCCTGGCAACAATCCATCGGGATGTTTCCCAAGGACGTTCTGCCGACTTGGGAGCCCTTCTCTTTGATGGAACTCCCTTCATCTATCCAAGTTCCGGCGGCAATCACCCACGGAAGCCCTCCTTGGATGATCATAGGTAGGGTTTCGCTGCTAACCCCTGGCCAATTGCGCGACAGGCGAAGCGCCGCTGTGAGCAATGTTACCTTTCAACGCGGCGCTTACACAGGCAGCACCATCGTTCGCTGGTTTCCTTTTGCATATTGACTTTCCCACCTGCTGAAATTCGTCGAGCCCCAGGCCCTCGGCCTCCGCCCCGATGACTCGGGGGGCTGTTTGTGGCTCGCAACGACTGCAGCAAGGTCTTTGGCCTGAGCCAGGCCTGTTTCGTCGTGGATAGCATGTAGCCTCTCGACCACAAATTCCCTCATTGCGGCCGAAGATGCCGTGCTCATCCCGACGAGGTAGAGCGGCCAGACCAGACCGTTCGTAACAGAGGACAGGAGCATGAAGCGCTTGGCGCTGGCCTCCACGTCCTTGACTTGCATGGCGTTGTTGAGCGAAGGACTTTGGCAGGAGGAGTCCTCTTCCTCGTTGTCATGCGAGTCGGGGCCGCCATCTTCTCCAAGTAATGCACCCCAGCTACTTTCAGGTATTTGAGGCCAGTTGTCCTCGGCGGTCGGCATGGGCGCGAACGTGCCTTGGATGCTTCCGTCCAGGGGCACGAGCCCGAAATGCTGGGGAACGCTTGCGAGAATTGCCAGTGCAATCCTTTCCAGCTTGAACCTCGCTTTTTGGTACTCATATTGGTGGCGCCCCGGCACCTGGGCAACAGGCACACGCTGGAAACGATTTCGGAGCTCCTCCAGCATGGTTTCGATAATCAACATGCGGCAAGTCCGGAGTCCGTTCCATATCGTCGATACCCGTAGGCTTGGGTAAGAGTGGCAGACGTTGTTGAAGAAGCCCGGCCGAAGGCGCTGTGTCAGGCGGTATTTGCGATATTGCCAATCCTCTGGGAAGAGGGTGACGACCCTTTCGAAATCATCCTCTGCCTCGGTAAACTTGTCCAGCATCTCGTCCAGATCAGTGACAATGTTTTGCTTGATGTCATACCGCAACTGCAAAATGTTGTACATGGCGTTGCATATTTCAAACCCCGGTTCTCTGCCTTTCAAATTGAACATTACACCCAGCTGAGCGCGCAGATCGATCAGGTCCTTGGCTGTTCAACTCGTTGGTCAGCAAATTTGGCAGTCTTGTGTTCGGTAGGGTGCTTGGGGGAATCTCTTGTTCCTTGAAGTCAAGAGCCATGGGTGAGTAGAGACCTTATACAGGGGAAAACATACGCATCGGCAGGTCATTCTGGATACAGTTGATCATCGTGTTCTGAGTGAGCATGAAGAACATCCGAATTCCCGCGCGGGACCGGAACTGGCCCATGCCTCTGAATTTGGCGAGGGCAGCGGCGCCGTTTAGGTGCTTCTGCCAGGCCTCGGTGGTCCTGGCACTCGAACCACCGATCATCTCGAAAAGACCCAGTATCAACACCGAGAGCATGGTCGTATCTTTTACCGCCTCCGCCTGGTCCCGAAGTGCAGCATTTGTCAATTGGAGGGCCTTGCCATAGCTCTTGCGTGCCGCATCCAGGGCTGTCTGGGACCGTGTCATCTGCGCGACGCCGACTAGACCCACGGCCGTTATGCTTGCCCGAACCGAGTCGTTCTCCTCATTCGAGGCGCTTGGATTCCAAAGGTCGAAGAGGCTGTGGCAGCAACCGGTTGGTGTCAGGCCACTGAGTGATTGATCTGCTCTGAAGCGGGGGCGGCAACTTACAAGTCATATTTGTGATGGCAGAAGTTCTCGCTCACGCTGATGTAACGGTTGATGAACAAATTTACTCCACGCTCCTGATAGGTGGGTGAAAAGTGATAAGACGAGGGAGAGAAAAGGTCGGGTGGTGAGAGTAGATCAGGCTCCTCCTTCAGAGGGTATTGCTTATCTGTCTCATGAAACTTGAACACCGGGGACCATTGGAGCTGTGAAGCCACGGAGAGCTCCCGTTTATGTGCCGTTGAAGTTGATATCGATGGAGTCACAGGCGGCCGCCTCGGGCTGGAGCTTGAACTGGACTCGGGTGGCGACCAGGTCAGTGTCTTCGGCGTGGGAACCGGCCTGGTTGGCGAAGGAGCAGACTTGTCTGGCGTCTGGGTCTTCTTCTTCCTGGCTTTGGCGTTCGCCTTGTTGATCACATGGGAACTCTCGTCCCGAAACATAAGATCAACCAAGTTCCTATATCCTGGGCATTGTTGCTGTCGCTTTTCACATTGCCCACAGCCTGGTTCTCGTTGATCGCACTACATGCCCGTCAGTCAGTGGCGCTTTGGCTCGGGAGTAGGACCGTCGTGGGCCTTCGGGAGCGAACTCCGGTCCAGCCGACAGAAATCAAGACTGGCAGAGCTCGGTTGGATCCTTTGGGAAGGGGGTGGCTTACACGAATCTTGCGCTCACGACAGTTTGAGCACCCCTTGGAGGGCTTACCGCAGTAAACCATCTTGACGGCGTGCACCTCCGGGTGTGAGGTCGAGGTGGGCCCGAGCCAAGAAGGGAATGCTTCGCGGTGGGATGCGTGGGCAGCGCCGGGGGGCGAGGTGCCAGTGGCTAGAGAATGGCTGTGCTAGACTTGAAGGTCCTGCTGACACTAATAAGGTGCCGTGGCCCTGAGTGATGGGCTCGGATGAGGAAGACCTGACTGGGCAAGTTGCGACGTTATGGTGGTAGTCAATCCTAAATACCGGCAAACTCGGAGGGAAGCGTTGCGTACATGTATCCTAACCTAAGTATGCACCAGCCCCTAGCGAAGCAAGTCGGGCTCACACCTCTCCAACATCACGACGGGCTGCCAATTTTGGTGCGATCCGGGCACGGAGATCTGGGACAGGTCTGCCTGCTTTGCTAGCATAAGATCAACCAGAAAGAGCACGCCTCTGGAGGACGTCATGCGCTCTAGCAGTCTCACCCTGGCCCTGTCGAATTCGTCTTTGACTGGGCCGCTAGAAAAAAAACCTAGCAGACCGGCATAACCCAGGCGAGGATAGTAGAGGTACTAGGCCAGAGTACGCCACCCACTTCCCTCGTCTCGCGCCAGGTGCCTGGATACCTCCTTACGACACGCACGGGAAGAGATGACTTTTCGGCCTCAGGGGCTGCGTGGCTGGCGGTTGGTGGCGGCAACCCCCGCCGATACGCAAAGCTTCCAGAAGCATACCGCGGGGCAGTCGCGGAGCTTCACCAGGCTCTTTGCGGGATGAGCATCAGACAGCCTGACAGCTAGCTGGCTGCCCTTTGGCGATCAAGAGGCCGGCCCAACCTGGGATGACGCTGACGGGCTGTGCAAGGGCGTCCCCCGGGCCATAGTCAATCGGTGCCCCTCGCTCATGCACTAGAAAGGAGTCTCTACCAGAGCACGTTTCAATGTTCGTCTCATCGCATTCCACCAGCACGGTCAGAACAGCAACAACAATAACAACATTGCTCAGATGGACGACGTGAAATGCATGTAGGCTGCTGCTATTCTGACCTTGGTTCCGCGGGCTCGGCCTGCCCTTCTGGATGCCGTGCAGACGCACCATGGCACAGGCTCGATGCGCTACGGCACCCAAGGGTCTGTTGGTTTTTCCCTTTAAGATTCACGAACTATATGATACACGGATAGAACAGTGGGTCCGTGACTACGATGTTCCGGTAGACTTATTAACAAGCTAGAAGAACCCCATCTCCCTGGGCTCAAGTATCGCGTCTTCAAGATAGGCACATCAAAAAGAGCCGCCTGTCCGGCAACGTCACCCCGCGGACAGTCCCATGCTGCCTGTCATCTCGTTCATGGCCGATGCCAACACGGAGAGCATCGGGTGCGGCCCTGTATGCAGCCCGTCTTTGCAGCAACCTTGTCGACAGTTCCGATGAAACTGGGCTGGGCGCATATGTAGGCTGCCAGACATCTATCTTGTCTCATCCGAAATACAAGACGGTCCGGCGCAACGGTCCGATGAATCAAGCATTATGGGGGGGCCTGTTGGGGGTGCTTAGAGCAACAAGCAGACGCTTGCCAGCTGCCCGTCACATGGGCGGACATCGCATGGCTTCACAAGCACATGAATCCACGAGCTATTCCTGCCCCTCGATATCCTTTCGGCGCGGTCTAGAGCTGGCAGGACTGAGCGATCCCTTTTCGTTTCACGGCCTGTCCGGATCTGCGCCATGTGAATCAATGGCTGCGGCAACTGTCGTGGTTTTGCCCGGCTTGGCTCTCTGGGGGCCGCATTTCGACCTGCCCTGCTCCTTTCCGACCTCAAAAAAAAAAAAAAAAAGCCATGCCGCATAATCAAGAAATGATCTCCACCAGGCCAGTAGCCAACCACAGCAATGTGGCGGCCACGTTGCGCAGCGAGGCAGTAGCAGCGAGGCTCAAGTAGACTAATAGTCTAAAGCCTGTGCCACTACCGCCACTACTCGACTCCTACATACTACCTACCTAGGTAGGTAGTGAGTGGGTCGGGAGCCAATTTGGCCCATCTTGTGGGGTGCTGCTGTCAGATCGCTTGAGCATCCAAGTGCGATATCTCGTACCTCATCCGATGCCCTCTCCCCTGTGTCGTCTGATCTGTTTGCAATCTAAACGCGACCTGGCTCCGGCCCTTCCGTTCTCACCTTGACCGGGGGTTGGGAGTTGGGAGGGGGGCCAGGTAGAATGGAATGGGGGACCGAGAGTTGTACCAGAATGCGTGGTTCTGGAGAAAGCCTCTCGTTGGCCCCTTTCTTTGACAGGCGCCTAGCCGAGGTATCATCTGTCTTATTACGCCATCGTGTCCGGCACGCTCCCAGCATTGGCCACGCATTCATGCCATGGCCGCACTTTGAGTCAAATGTTGTCCACCATCTCGTTGCCCCCCCCCCCCCCAACAACGTTGCAATGGAGGCTCCAAATGCACATTCGATACACGGCAGATCGCTTTCGGCTAATTGCCCTTATCGAGAATAAAACCGCAGCACCTCCAGGCTCCGGGTCGATACATGTCTGCACTAGTACTTGTCCCTTGAACACAGCGTACACATTGGGTCCTGAACCTTACAATCAACATGCAGCTGCATTTGTCTGACCGAGGAGATCGCAATGTATCAAGATACGCGCATGTGATGTAATGATATCTAACCTCTTCCTGGGTACGAAATGGTGGCTCGTCAAAGGTGGCAGCCTGCTGACAGCTGAGGGTAGGGAGGGACAGATTTGGGGGGGGGGGGGGAAAGAGGATGCAGCAAGCAATGGAGCAATTGATGGCTAGGAGAGTGCGGGGGGAGGCTATCAGGGACTGACCCTTCATCATCCCTCCCAGAATTTCTGCTGTAATAAATAACACCACACTACCACACTACCACAATACCACATTTCAGCACCACCAGGTGGTACCGGGTAGTCTACCGGGTAGTCTACCGGGTACCTGTGCCCCCGCGCGATGAGATCGGGAACCTGCAGCCCTGGTCCTTGGTCTGTCAGCCCCGCCATCTGCCGTCACCGCAGCCCCACCAATATTCCGACTGCAAAGCTCTTGTTTGTACGTACCTCGTCCTATTCTGGGTCGCCCGAGAATCAACTTGGGCGTCATTCGAGCTCACAATGCCGGTGAGTTTCTTCTATTCCTTGCCCTTACCCTTCCTGGCCTCAGAAATGATCCCGCGGTTGAACCCAGGCTCACAAAAGCGGGCCCTGCGCATAGCTCATCATCGTCACTGGCCTGCCCACCGCGGGCAAGTCCACCAGGGCAAAACAGCTCCACGACTACCTGGCCCAGAGGATACAGTCGCAGCAGCATGGCGCCAAGTACCGGCTACACCTCATATCCGACCAGACACAGTCAATCAGCCGCACCGTATACGACCTCTCCCCCGACACCCTCCCGGCGCATACCCGCTCCGCCAATGCCTCGGAAAAAGACGCCCGCGCCTCGCTGTCAAGCGCCGTCAAGCGTGTGCTGTCCACCCGCGACATCGTCATCCTCGACGGCCTGAACTACATCAAGGGCTGGCGCTACCAGCTCTACTGCGAGGCCAAGAACCTCAGCACGCCAAGCGCCCTCCTCCAGGTTGGGTGCGCCCCGGACAGGGCCAGGGCCGTCAACGAAGCGCGGCTGCTCCGGCGCGAGGAGGCCCTCACGGCGGGCCAGAGCGTGGCAGGCGATGACGAGGCACCCGAGGGCGCGTACGAGCCGGGGAACTGGGAGAACCTCGTCTTCCGCTACGAGGAGCCGAACCCCATGAGCCGCTGGGACAGCCCGCTCTTCACCCTGATCTGGGAGGACGACGAGGCCCAGACGAAGAAGGTCTTTGACGAGATGTGGGAGGCCATCGCCGGCGAGGGCAGGAAGGTCATCAGGCCCAACCAGTCGACGGTGCAGAGGAGCCGGGACGCGGGCGGCGACTACCTGTACGTGCTCGACAGGGAGACCCAGGACATCGTCAAGAGGATCCTGGAGCAGCAGTCAGACGAGGGCGGCGGAGAGGTCAGCATATCGAAGAGCGGAGATGCCGGGGGGCAGATGCTGGTTGTGGAGTTGCCGGGCAAGAAGATCGGGCTGCCCCAGTTACAGAGGTACCGACGCGCCTACGTGAACATGAACAGGGGCGGCATTGGCCTCGAGGCTGTCGGAAACATGGCTGCCAGCAGGATGAGGGAGAGCTTTGTCGGTTACCTCAATGACGCTTTCGAGAAAGATGAGTAGGAGGCGAGGAAGCGCCGGTGAAAATTCGCTTGGATCTCAAGTCAACTATGATACCCCTTCCAGCTGATGATCTACTGAGTGAGGACCATTAAAAGGAAAAACGACATCACGAGATTGTCCGGCCGAGCCAGGGACGAATCTCTCCCTTGGGCAGCTGCTTTCCCACCTACAATTACGGGATGCTCGGCGGTATCACAGACATTCGGGAGTCTATCAACTCCGGCAAGATGTGTGGATCAAGATGTTGAATCTTGTCATTCAAAAGAGTGTGGGAAATTACAGCAGAAGCCTTCGGACGACGTCGTCAAATCCACCATCCTGCCACACGAACCGAATCGAAATCCCACCAACATCTCGGTCTGCCACCTACTTCTTTCCGCCAGCACCGCTGCCCCCGGTGTTTCCTTGTGACCCGGCGTTCTCTCCGCCGCCCGAGTTGGAAGTATGGGCGGCAGCGGACTGAGCCCGGGCGGCAAAGCCACCCGAGCTCATATCTCCACCGCTCTTCGCCTATAATTGGACATTTAGCATTTGTCTGTGAATAATCTCGGCGCCTTTAAGCTGAAGGCTATACTCAGCACGAGCCTACCTGACTTGATTGGATGCGAGACGCATCGCTCTGAGACATTGAGTGCTTGTCAGGCATGTTCAAAAGTTTGAGGTTGGAGTGCGATGGTTTTGACTTCAGGTTGCAGGTATGGGAAGCTCGGGTGAAAGGCTGGATAGGATCGGAAGGACCTTGAGATGAACTGCCGACTTATATAGACGGATCCTGGTGACGGGCGCTGCTTGCGAGGCTATACCGCAATCTTCGAGGCCCGCCGGTCGGTCAGCAGATGAGTGTTGTCGTGTACAAACTTCGTGCAAGTCGTTGCTTCTGCGACGTGCTTCTCGCTCTGCACTGTGACATCTTGCGTCCAATGATGCTCTGGAATCGGAATGGTAGACGTCAGATTTATTTGCTATCTCGTCCTTCACCTATCGGCAGAGGCTTCTGCGGCATGCACATGGTGGTACTGAGTTCCGCAGGAGGCCTTCTCCTGCGTGAGGCCTTCTCCTGTGTGAGGTCTTCTCCTGCGTGAGGCCTTCTGCGTGAGGCCCGACGGGCTTCGAGTCCCAGGTCAGGAGTTCGTTCTAGCCCAAGGCAGATTCTTCTATGACTCATACTGATCTCATACTGCGATTCCTGTTTAGTCAAATATCTCCAAGTAGAGGTCCAGTCTCAATCTCATGAGTTGATGTAGGGATTCGCATCGAGAGCATCCCTATCTCCCACCCCCTAGACTGATGTCCCATCAGCCTTGAAGCCCTTTGAACACTGACAGGAACGTATCAAAACGAGAGGAGAGAGGCGCAATTGTTAAATCTAACTACATGCACAACGAATACCAAAGACGGACATTAGTTGTTGCTGGGAATGTATTCTCAGACGAAGTAGGACTACTGGTGGGCGTAGCGAGGATTGTCAACGCTTGCACCTCTCATATCCTTCATCTCGCCCTTGGAGCATGGACCAGAACCCCTTTTTTTTTTTTTTTAATATTATTTTTTTTGGGGGGGGGGGGGGGGGGCCGGTTACCCTGAGTAGGCTCGCTGTTTCTTACTCAAGTCCTTTGTCTGCTCGTCTGCTGGTTGGGGACTCAAATCGTGGCCTCCGATATGGAATGTTGATGATCGGGATACCCAGTGCGTAGATTTCACGTGATTCTTTCTAATGCCTTTCGTAGAAGCTCAACGAGGAAATGCTCTCGCTGTCCATCGCTTTGGCAATGTAAGAGCCCGGGGGCTGCTCCTAGAGATGGAGCTGCGCCAGCCAAGGGGTTGATATATCTTCAAAATATACCGTATGGAAAGCCCTTGGACAAGACTTCTTGCAACCAACTAAATCCAATATACCACTCCGCAGTATGTACGAACTGGAAGCGCTACTTCCTCTGACGGCCAAATCACACAAA
This sequence comes from Diaporthe ilicicola, assembly GCA_023242295.1. Lineage (NCBI taxonomy): Eukaryota > Fungi > Ascomycota > Sordariomycetes > Diaporthales > Diaporthaceae > Diaporthe > Diaporthe ilicicola. The sequence continues at coordinate 128,139 of JALPVH010000048.1, read as the reverse complement.
AACCTTTGTAAAGGATTGCGGCGCAACAACTGAGCAAGCCTCGCCCCAAAGCCCAAGAAGGAGCACCCGTCAGCTTTCGAAGTCTTACGAACTCGAACCGCGGAAGCAGGAATCCGAGAGTGCGCCAGCCAAATCGCCCCTACCGTTGCCAGTTCCTCAGTCATTACGCCGAAGGTCCTAACGCGGCTTCCAACTCAGCCAGCGCCGACGGTAGGAGCAGCTTGAGGCCCAATCCAGTGTTCTTTGCCTCGACTTGTCCAGAAGGAGGACCTTCACTGTTTGTTTTCTTAGGTTCTTTGATAATCCAGCTTCGTCTAGCTTTACCATCCATTCTACCAAGAGCATCATCAGCCACTGAGTTGTTATCGAGCATCAATTGTGTATACAACCCCACCAACTGCCTTCCCCAAGCCTCAATATCCTGGTGAGAGCCCCAACAAGATGTCTTCCAACCCTGCCACTCCAACAACGGGCAGGACTCGCTGCTGCCTGGCCTGCCCTGGAGGCGAGAATGTTACACCCAAGTCAACCGTGAGCCAACCTTCCCCTTCATATAGCTCGATCAGTCGCACTTTGGGACATCGTTCCCTGGACGCGGTTCGCTCTGTCAGGGGTTCAATAAAGGGACGACGAGCCTTGACCACGGCCACCAACGCCACCACAACTGCGCCGAGTTCAGGCTGTTGCTCAAGCCCGGCTGGCTCTATCACTAAGCAGAAGTGGTACGATTCCATTCGTTCGAGGGCTTCCCAGATACCAATGCCGAGCAGTCCATCCTCGGCATCTCCGACACTGAAACGGCGGTTGTTCAGAACGGCCACTCAAGGAGCAGGCGAGACAATGCGGTCCGCTACATCATGCGAGGGTGATATGTCGCCCACCGTCCTAGCAAGATTCCAAAAGCATGCTCAAACACAAGCATTCCGAACTCCTCTCCCAAAGCTTGAGCTCCAGGCCCTCGACCCAAACCTGCGAAGGGCTACAACATTCCGAGCCTGTTCTGAGAAAGCCATCCATGGTGAGCCTGCTCGCTCACTTGTGGTTGTCCTTCATGGAGCATCTATGGCACTGGCACAGCGCTGGCTGACTTCTGTAGACATTAGCAAGAAGTACGACGGCTCAGTGCCTAAGCTCGATGTGAACAACGACATCTTCAAAACGGCTGAGGGCACGAGGCTCAGACGTGCCGAACCTCCAATCGAGATTGGCTCTCAGGAACCCGAGACCAGCTTGGCCGTGAAGTGCGATGTTCACTACCCGCAGATCCCTTCGGCGCCTTCGCGCACCGAGCACTTCGAAGACACGACGGCCGCGCTTTCGAACTACTGCCTCAACTACATGCTCTGTGGAAGTAAAGAATATAGCAAAGTCGTGCTGTGGAGTCTGCACACCTCTATGACACCGCCTTGCAAGATGCAGCAAAGCTTCACTGTTCTTCCCAATTACCTTAAACCGGACCGCAAGGCCCTAGGCACAACCTATGAGTGGGCAATTATCGTCTTCAGGAACGATCCTACCCCGAGCAGAGTGCCTAGTGCGGCGAGACAGCAGGAAGATGTCCTGCAAATTGCGGTTGCCAACGTCGTGAAAATGGGTTACCACATCGATGTATGGACAAAATCAGATGACTATTGCTGGAGAGAGAGCAAGCTTCAAGCTCTGGGCGCTGGAGACTGCACGGGTCCTGATCAGGCGCTTCGTGAAAAATACCAGTCTATGGTTGATCACAATATCCCTGGGTTCTCTTTCCACGAAATTCAAACCATCGACGACTTGCTGCGTATTCGAGATCTGGGGTCGGATTCGGGGGACTCCGAGCCTGCGAACTCTGAGGTTGCCCATCAAACCAAATCTGAGACTGAGGACATGGACCTTGGATGCGGATCGGACTCTGAGTCCGAATTCGCCGGCTTCCTGGAGCACCAAGAAGAAAGCATCTTGCCAGCTGACTCGGAGGCCGAGTTCAAGTTCCACGATGATTCCACCTTCAGCGGGGTCTCAGAGGATTTGGACATGGTGACGAGGTTGGGAGGGAAGACACTCGCATGATGCATACAATGCCAGCGAACCTCGCATTGGGGGTTGGCTGAGAGAGCGCATCACACAGGCGTCAGAACCTCCTTTGTATCCATATGATTTGTTTTCGTGTCGCTGATGAGCCCCGAGCCATGGCGACCATCGACGGGGTGTCGAGTATCCTCGCAACTGTTGGACATGGGCCCCTCAAGATGCGGCCTCAATACGTGAAGGGGTGGAGAAGAGAAGACGGAATGCTTTCATTGTTTATACACGCTCGTTACCCCATTAAATAAATTCTCTATACACGAGACCGTCAAGTCTCCACGGTAGCTGCGGATTCTCCTCTGCTTCTCCGAAAGCCCAGCCCTAGCTGGGTGTTCTTTTCGTAGAACCTGAGGACATACTCGCTCATGATTTTGCGTCTGATCAGGACGACTCTGGAGTCATCCGAGCGGCGCTGTACTAGGCTTTGAGAAATCATCTTATCGATGACGGCAACGACCTTCTTGGCAACATCAACAAGCGACCTCCGTCCGGGCAAGTCTCGCTTCCATGTCTCTTCAGGAGACTTGGAGGCAGTAACGGTATCTGAGAAGCTCAAGGCGTTCGTCCCCAATCTTAGTGGCTCCCATACGCGATCGACGGCGTTGAAGATCTGTCGGCCATACGCCAGCTTAGCCTTGGATTCAACCGGGTATTTTATCCGGTCGTCGAACTTGCGGTGGTTGCTTGTTGCAACCTGAAGAAAGAGCTTCATGCACTCGGGGTCGGGCGTTTTCATTTTCTGCATCATGGCGTCGAAAATGATGGAAGCGTTGTCAAAGGCATTCTCGTTGTAGCCATCAAAATGGCACATTAACAAGCCCCGCCTGATGACGAGGCCATCGACCATGTCTGCGGGCATGCCCCGGATAATCCGCGCTGCTTTCCCGCTTGCGGCCCCGGTGGACAGGGAATCAAGGTAGTGCTTGTAGTTCCACTTGTCCGGGACGATGCCTAACGTGCCCGTCAAGTAGTCCCAGTACTTTGCTGCCAGTTTTGTCCGCCTGCCCAGGCCCAAGACTTTCATCACGAGAGATATCGTGTTCTTGCCTGCCATTGGCTTTGCGGCGCCTTGCAGTTGCCGTTGTTGTTGCCGTTGTTGTTGCTGCTGCGTTGTTTTCGGAACTGGTGGCGACTGTGACTCGTCGTTCTGATTGCTGTCGTGTTCTTCTTCCTGAGAAGAGGGTAGCTCTTGGTCAAGTCTCGGCGCCCCCAGGACATCCGAAAGCAAGGCGAGAATGGACTCCGTCTCCTTCGCGCCACCAAGGAGCAACAGCCGACCCATCGCGCACATGAGCTCCTCGTCCATGATGATCTCGTTCTTCTTCCACCGGCTCATGACCTCGTCCCACACCAACTTTGCTCGCTGGATCGTCGTTTCTATGCTTTTCTTCACAGCATCTCCGTCGGCGTCGGATCCGTCCGCAAGAGCCTTATGATTGGAAGGCTGATGGCGAAGAGCATTTAGTATGATGGTGTAGGTCCAACTATTAGGGGCGCGGGCCCTGTCAGCTGAGCGCAGTGTGACAAACATGGATTCGAGGTCCTGGGCTCGGGCACAGACGTCGAGGACCGCGTTGAGATGTGTGATGCTTGGCTTCAGCCGGCTGCTTGCCAGCATGGCATTATATATCTTGAGGGCCTCGCTCACAGCAAGCTTTGGGTGCTGCGAATCGGCGCAGCCCTTGAAAATAATGGTATATGTTTGCGCGTTTGGGAGTTGGGCTCGCTTTTTCATCTGTGGCCCGGTTAGCCTTGAGGAAGCGAAGATTATTTAGGGAACGGGCTTTGGTTGGGAGAGGTCACTGACTTCATTGAACAGCTTGAGAGCAGCGTGGAGCCTGTGATTCTGGAACTGGTATTCTATACAATGATTCCAGCTGACCACGCATGGTTTGCTCTTGCTCGCCTCCCGGGTCAACAGCAGCGCCTTATCGAAGTCATTCTCTTTCAGCTTCTTCGCCACGTTGTCGGCTATGTGGTAAGGGTCTGTGGTGTACTGCAGCTCTTTCTTCATCGCTCTTTTCGCTCTTTTCGCTCTCTCAGCCGCCTTCTTTTTGTCGACTTCCCTGTCACCGGGATTCGTCTGCTTCTCCACTGCAACCTCAAACTGGGCGAAGCCATCTTCCTGGTCCTTTCCTTGTCGCAGGAACGAGCTCGTCGCGAGCTGTCTCGGGAGGGCTGCCAGGCGGACGTCGGCATTCGGAAGCTGACGTAGAATAGATGTTGATGCCCGCCTTGCGCAGGCTCTGCAGACAAACATGGTCTAGACCTCACAACCTAAGGCTCATGCTGTGGTGGGCGGCAACTCATAGCAAGACTGCGCAGTTAGGAAGGGCAAAAAAAAAAAAAGTCGATTTGCTTGGACGTCCCCTGTAGCACGACGGAGGGTCGCCGTTTTGAACGGAGCCGTAAAGAGTAAGCGGTAACTAACCGTTTTGGGATTGGAGTTCAGCCAAACGGCTGGACCCGCCTGCAGCTCTTTGCAGGGATTCGCGTACGGGCGTATTGGGGCATATCGCGTCTCCAAGAGCACAGCGCGTCTCCCCCTGCCACTTTAAATCGAAGGCACGCCTTGTGCAAGCTTCGCTTCCCACACGACTCCACCACCAAAGTATGATCTCAGAATACCAATAGGCCTTCACACACATTTGGCCTCCCGGCCAATTGACCATTGTATTGTCTCCAAGAATTGCCAGACAAGCGGCTCACCATGCCGAAAGCCGACAGAAGAGCCAAGCTCGCGCAGCTTGCTGCGCTTCGAAAGGCCGGCAAGAAGACATTCGACTCGTATGAGGTCGACCGAGTTGAGGAACTATACGAGGAAGTCGATGAAGACCGTTATAAGAAGATTGTACGAGAGCGCCTGAACCAAGATGATTTCGTCGTCGACGACAATGGCGAGGGTTACGCCGACGACGGCCGTGAGGAATGGGACCGCGTCCATCAATACGACAGTTACAGCGAGGACGACTTGCCAGTCCGAGGAAAGGAGAACAAGAAGTGTGAGTGTCTCGGGCTGATGTGCACATAGAGCGTATCTCTGACAACTTGCCATAGCCAAGAAGCAGCGTGAGGAAGATGAATCCAAGCGAGACGCGACTGATCGAGACATCAGCGAGTTCTTCACCAAGGGCGCCACTAAGGCCCAGCCAAAGGCCAAGGTAGGAGATTGAATCACTCCTCAATACGGCAATATACGTCTGACACGAAATAGACTATAAAAACAGAGGAGGATGATGACTTCATTGCCGGTCTCTTGGGAGAAGTTGATCGGAACGTACCCGCTGCCGCACCTCGCCAGCCCAAGAAGAGGGAAAGGTCCCCTGAGAAACGTCGTACTCGCATCCCTTCCCCAGCACCCGAACTCAAGCGGCCTGCAACAAAGAGAGCCAGGCGCAACCCAGACCCTGTGGTCTCGGCACCGCAAGATGACGATACCTTAATGGACGACGACGACGCATTTCTACCCACCATGGATGACGATGTGCCTGCACCGTTGCCCGCGAATGACATCCCGACAAGCGACCCAGCCCCCTCATCACCGACCGTCGATGCAGTTGGGCGCAAGACGAAACCGAAGGCCGAGCCTGAGGCTGGAGACGATGACGATGAAGACATGATGGAAGTCGCTCATGCCGGCGCCATCAATGCTGCTAGCGTCAACCTGACTGCGGCCAGAGTCCCCAAGAAATTGATCAAGGCCGATCCGTACCCTTCCCCTGCGAACTCATCCCCGCCCAAGGGTTCAGCCGACGCTGGAGTTGATTCTTCGGCATGGAACGACATCAACCAGCGTCTCAACGTCGTCAGTAGCTCTCCAGCGGAGTCGAGGGGCATTAACAAGATAGATTACAAAGATGCAATCGAAGAGGATGGCAGTCTGAACATGTTCTGGACCGACTACACTGAGGTCAAAGGCAGCCTCTGCTTGTTCGGAAAAGTGCTTAACAAGAAGACACACTCATACGTCAGTTGCTTCGTCAAGGTGGACAACATCTTGCGGAAACTCTTCTTTCTGCCACGTCGAAACCGCATGACACGCGGAGTGGAAACAGACGAAGAGGTTGGAATGATGGACGTCTACCAGGAGATCGACACCCTCATGTCTAAGATGAATGTCGGCATGTTCAAGATCAAGGCGTGCACAAGGAAGTATGCCTTCGAGCTACCGGGCATACCAAAAGAGACGCAGTACATGAAGCTTCTGTACCCGTACAATAGTAAGTTTTTCTCGGGTCAACATGCGGTTAATTGTGCTGACACAAAATAGAGGCTGCAATTGAGATGGGAACAGTCGGTGAGACGTACTCACAAGTCTTTGGAACCAACACTGCTCTTTTCGAGCAATTCGTTCTGTGGAAGAACATCATGGGGCCTTGCTGGCTGAAAATTCAGGATGCTGATTTTGGGGCGCTCAAGAATGCTTCACACTGCAAGCTTGAGGTGCTTGCGGAGCATCCTAACATGATTTCTCCGTTGAGTGAATCGGATAACCTTGATGCCCCTCCATTGACCGTAATGAGCATGGCCATGCGGACAACTTTCAACGTCAAGGAAAACAAGCAGGAGATACTTTCCATCAGTGCCAGGATATACGAGAATGTCTCTCTCAGCGACACAACACCAGCAGACAAACTCCCGTCACGGACGTTCACACTCATCCGACCCAATGGGCCTGCTTTCCCAGGAGGCTTTGAGCAGCTGGCAAAGCAACGCAAACGTGGCCTCATCAAGACTGTGAAGCAGGAATCCGAGATGCTGATGTTCTTCTTGGCGCAAATCGACGTGGTGGACCCTGATGTGATCCTTGGCCACCAACTGGAAGGTGTCGATTATTCTGTCCTTCTCAGCCGGTTACGAGAGAAGAAGATACATCAGTGGTCTCGTCTCGGCAGACTCAGGCGATCTGAGTGGCCATCATCCATAGGAAAGGTCGGTGGCAATGTCTTCGCCGAACGTCGGATTATCGCTGGCCGCTTGCTTTGCGACCTCGCCAACGAAGCCGGAAAGTCGGCAATGTACAAGTGTTCGACCTGGAGCTTAACAGAAATGTGCAGCCTCTACCTATCTGGCGATAACAAGCGCCGAGAGATTGACAACGAGGCAGCTTTGAAGTCGTGGGCGAAGACCAAAGATGGCCTTATGGATTATGTCTCCCATGTAGAGACTGATACATACTTCATAACTGCCTTGGCGCTTAGAGTCCAGCTTCTGCCCCTGACCAAGATTCTGACCAACCTGGCTGGCAATTCTTGGGCAAGAACTTTGACCGGTACACGTGCCGAGCGGAACGAGTACATTTTGCTGCACGAATTCCACCGCAACAAGTACATCTGTCCAGACAAGCAGCCCTTCAAGGGTCGACAGCGCCTAGAGGATGAGAATGCTGAAGAGGAAGGTGCCGATGGCAAGAAGAAGGACAAGTACAAGGGCGGTCTTGTCTTCGAGCCCGAAAAGGGCCTCTATGACAAGTTCGTCTTGGTCATGGACTTCAATTCGCTGTATCCCTCTATCATCCAGGAGTTCAATATCTGCTTCACTACTGTGGATCGGACTGCTTTGGTGAGTATCACCTCCGATATCACTACTCGAACGCCAACTGACACTGTAATAGTCTGAAGACGAGGACGCGGTCCCTGAGGTTCCTGCCGAACAAGAGCAAGGTATCCTGCCCAAGCTAATTGCCACTCTCGTCAGTCGCAGACGAGAGGTCAAGAAGTTGATGAAGGACAAGACTGCGACCACTGAACAGCTCGCAACATGGGACATCAAGCAACTTGCTTTGAAGCTAACGGCCAACTCTATGTACGGATGCTTGGGTTACACCAAGTCACGATTTTATGCGCGTCCTTTGGCCGTCTTGACAACATATAAAGGTCGTGAGATTCTCCGCAGCACGAAAGATCTTGCAGAGAGCAAGTCTCTCCAGGTTATTTACGGTGATACCGACTCTGTCATGATCAATGCCAATGTCGACAACGTTTCTGATGCCTACAAGGTGGGCCACGACTTCAAGAAAGCAGTCAACGAATCGTACCGGCTGCTGGAAATCGACATTGACAATGTGTTCCGTCGTATTCTCCTCCAAGCCAAGAAGAAGTATGCCGCGATCAACATGATTGAACAAGACGGCAAATTCATTGAGAAGATGGAGGTCAAGGGATTGGACATGAAACGCCGAGAATACTGTGGTCTATCCAAGGAGATCTCCAGCCGTCTCTTGAACGAGATTCTCTCTGGTGAAGACACGGAGGTGTCCATTCAGCGTATCCATGAGTACTTGCGGGAAATCTCTGGCAAGATGCGTGAGCAGACTATTCCTGTGCAGAAATACATCATCTTCACGCAGCTCGGCAAAGCCCCCAAGGAGTATCCGAACGCCGACTCGATGCCACAGGTGCAAGTTGCTCTGCGGGAACTCGCACGGGGCAAGACAGTGAGGAAGGGGGATGTCATCTCCTACATCATCACTGGCGATAGCAAAGGCTCCGAGTCGGTTGCCAAGCGAGCGTATACCCCACAAGACGTCCTCAAGACAGGTTCTGACCTGGCGCCGGATGTCGAATGGTATATTGGCAAACAGATCTTCCCACCTGTCGAGCGTCTCTGTGCCAACATCGTTGGCACGTCCACAGCGCAGCTGGCTGAGTGCCTAGGTCTTGACATCCGCCGCTACGCCAACAATGCCAACAACACAAGCAGCGGTAACAGCAACGACCTCGAGATTCACCCTCTCGAGTCCCAGATTCCCGACGAGGTGCGCTTCGGCGAATGCAAACGCCTTCAATTGCGGTGCCGCTCCTGCAAGAAGTCCTCGACCTTTGAGGGCCTCCTCGCCAGTCCCGACCGTGTCGCACCAGCCGGCGTTGTCTGCGGCTCCTGCGGCGCCACCATCTCAACGCTCTCCGTAGTAGCGCAGGTTGAGCGCGCGATCCGCACGGCGACTGCTGCGTACTATGAGGGCTGGCTGGTTTGTGACGACAGCAGCTGCGCGAACCGCACGCGGCAGCTGAGCGTCTACGGCAGCCGCTGCCTCGGGCCAAAGGGCCTCGCGCGCGACTGCCTGGGCCGGATGAGGTACGAGGTCTCGGAGCGCGACATCTACAACCAGCTGGTGTACTTTGCCAGCCTGTGGGACGTGGACCGGGCCAGGGCCAAGGCCGGCGGCGAAGGAGGTGAGGGTGCGGTTGCTGACCGCGAGACGAGGGAGAAGATCCTTGCCCTGGTGGAACATAACCGTACGAGGTTCGGGACAGTAAAGGGCGTTGTCGATCGATACCTGGACAAGTGCGGACGGCAGTGGGTTGCGATGGATACGCTATTTGCGAAATTGGGCTTCACGGTTGTATGATCACGTTTTTGTGTCCCAAGTTGGATTGTTTGCTCGGCGTTCAAGTTTTGCATAGGGGGAACGACAACACTGCTTGCCTTTCTCACCGTAACTTGGTGACGTGGAGTTCAAGGAGAAGTCTTTTAGCAACTACAGTATTCACATGTCTCCATGATAACTTGACCAAATTGTGTGCCCCCATCTGTGTTCCCGGCAACCCCTTCACACGGCTTGCAAGGCTGGCTGATTTCCTGTCAAATTTTACGAACAAACCTTCTGAGGGTACCGAGGTCTGGCAGGCTCTTGTCTGCGGCGGGAAATGGATTCATTCGAAAATTTCCTTGAGATGCTTCGGGAGCGTTTTCATTTCACTCGAGACATGTGAACATCAGAATTGATTAACTGTTGTGCTGCGTTGTGAAACAACTCAAAGTCCACGACGGCAACACACATGGATAAGCAGAAGTACCCGTCCAGTAATAGAAAGACAATCCCTCATTGCGGCTGCTGGCGTCCCCTCCACCAAATTAGATGTGATAACCAGCATGATATACACGGCGCTTCCCCCTATCGAAGTGGAGGATACTGCACCTCGACCTCTCTTTGGCCTGAGTCAGAAGATATATTCCACTGTTGGCGACCAGCGGTGATGTCTCTGCTCCGTTGGCCCATTTCCGCCTTCCCGCACCCATCATCACTTTTGGGAGACGGATGAAGGCAGCAGCAGCAGCAGCAAAATCGAGAAGAGACAAACGCGTTCTGTGAACCCTGCGAACTCCGAGAAAATACCCTTGAACTACCACTGGATCGTTGCTCTCAAATTACCTAGTCCTTTCCTGGCCCATTCCTGAGATAACCCGGGGCTTGATCGTGGCGTGTCTGGCAGTCTTGCCCTTTCATCACAAGCGTTCCATCGTTGTCCGTCATGAATTGACCCGCGGTCACAGTCGTTACCGATTGTATCCCTCGTCCCCTGCCGGGGAAGGTGGGCTCAGGTGGTAGAGAGAGCAACTGAACCCCGTCACTGCGTATAAAGGTCGTCCTGAAATGAAGAATAAGGAGGATGCGAGGGAAGGCCCATGTCTGAGATCATGTCTGCAGACCAGCCTTCTGTCTATGCCGATAGAGGTATCATGGAAAAGGGGAAATCTGGCGAACTTTTGACACGTATTTTTAGACCCCGCCGTAAATGCAGAAACCGCCTGCCCAACTTAGGTGCGCAGAGAATGCTCTAATGCGTATTGCGAACATTGAAAGATGAAAGAATCAGTCCGCCTCCTTCTTCTCGCCTCCAGCCGGAGCCGCGGGCTTGGCATGGTTTAGTGCTGGCGAGGCCGCCACTGAAGGTGGCGACGCTGGGTTCTCCGACTCCATGTTGGCAAGAGCACTGGTTTTATGTTAGCTTTGCTGTGCAAGCTCTTCGCCAGGGACTCAAATAGAGTCAAATACTTACGCGAAAGCATTCGTCGATGCCTGAGTTGGCGGGGTTCCCGTCCGAGAAGATGCACCGGAGTCCTCGGCACCACGGGCTAGTGAGCCACCTGGGCCCAGCATGGCATTACGCCCGCTGTTGCTGCGGGAGTTGAACATGGACGTCGGCCGGAGGGTGACGTTGCCACTAGCAGTCCTCGATGCCGAGCCTTTCAGACGGCGCAGATCATCCATACCGACATGGTTCGAGGTGGGCTGCTGGAACTGCAGAGAGCCTCTCGCATCGCCGCGTCCTCCCGGGTGGGACCGACCACCAGGCTGGCCACGATAACTGCTTCTCGCATTCTCGGCAGCTTTCTGAGCTGCAGCAGCTTCGGCCTGTTTATAGTTAGTATTAGGTCGACAGAATGGCCGGGGCTTGAGCGCTCCCAAGGATGGACTTACCTCTGCTCGAATCTCTTCTCGTGTCTTCGGGCCCTTGAGGCCGTCCTTGAGCTGCCACCTGGACCTTCGCAAGTCGACGATGTCCATAAGCATAAACTGGAGGCGGCTTGGCAGATCGGGCGATTCAATCAAGGTTGAGATGCGCTCGAAGTAGGCGTTCATCATCATCATACCCTTCTCCGTGTTGTCAAGACTAGCACCGATTGTGCGCAGCAGCTTGCTGAGTGACTCGATCTCAGCTTCGTCGGGTTCGCCTTGGAAGTCGAGAAGCTTTCGCACACATTCGTGCATGATACGCTCCGTGAGCATACCAAGCTTGAAAAGCTCGCCAATGAATTGAACGAGACCAAGCCCACGACGCTTGATGGCCATGGCTTTGTAGTACTCGTCGGACAGCATGGCAGTTTCCTTGGACTCGCCTTCCTTGGGCTTGGGCATCTCAACTGCCCAGCCGTGTTCGAAGTCCTCTTGACACCTGTTCAGAAGATACTTTCGGAAGAGGGCACCGCCGCTAACAACGTTCCCGTTCTTGTCCATGATAGTGACATCTTTAACTTCGGGGCTCATCGTCTCTAACATGCGCTTGCAGAACTTGGCATACATCGCAGCCCAATGTGCCTCGTCGGTTGCCTTTTCAAAAGTAAGCTGGATAACCTGTCTCAGAGTGCGGCCATCCTGCTCGTCCTTGGACTGGGCCGCAATCTGGAGGATTTGGTCCGAGATCTTGTCAAAGTTCTCGGGGGTCATCTTGTTCAAGTTAGACTTGACCTTGCGCTGGACAGTCTCAGGATCCATGTGACCACTAGGCTCTGCACCCGGTGCAACCCTGCCGACGCTCTTTGGCTTCCAGCCGGTAGCTGAAGTCTGGATAGGCTTAAGGTCCATGCCCGCGGTAAGAGGCATGGTCTTGCTAAGCTTAGCTTCCTGGGCGACGTCGAAACCTCCGCGCCTGCTGCCGCCGCCGCCGCCACCACCGCCACCACGCTGCGACCGGCTGCCGGAGCGAGAGCTAGATTGGGCCAAGTTGGCAGATGATGTCCGCGACATCTGGCTGCCTCCAAAAGAGCCACCACGGAAGGAAGAAATAGGGCCTCCAATGGCTGGACGAGGGATCTGCCCTTGAGACATGGCGAATCGCTGCTCTGAGGTCGTATTGGGCGGGAGTGGCTTTCCAGCCGGCTGCACGAATGCGCCAAAAGCACCAGCGGCGTTTCTAGATCCCTGGCGGCCACTGGCACCGGCAGGCGTCCTGACAGATGCGGACCGCGACCCGTCCGAGTCGCCGATCAAGCTCTTAACTTGCTGCGAGAACTCCGTGGATGGCTGCTCTGTGAACACCTTCTGGAACTGTAGCAGGAACGCCGAGTCGTACCTGAATGAGCCACCCTTCTTGGCCACAGCGGCATTGACAGCAGGGTTTGGGCTGGAGACGCCATTGGGGTACTTGACCTCATCCTTGACCGTCAGAAATCGAGCGGACTTCAGAGCCTGCATGGCTGCGGTTGGTGGAGCTGGCTCGACGCTATTCGTCTTGAGGGGGGCAAGGTTCAGGGCTGCTGGTTTGGGCTTGCCAGTGGACTTGGCAGACGATGGCGCTGACCCTATGAGAGATGTATCCTTGTTGCTGACGATCGTGAGCTTGGAGGAGTCTTCGCCGCTCTTCTGAGAAGCGTTCAGATCCGAGATCTTCTTTGTCAGGACCTCTGACATCGACTGGGACTGCCCTCCCTCGGCCTCCAGACGTTCCTTTTCGCGGGTCTTCTCCTTCTCTTCTTCAAGGCGTTCCATCTCTCGCTCTTGCTCCCTGAGCTTCGCGTCGTTTACAGCAGCATCAGCGAGGCGTTGCGCTTCGGCTTTCTTCTTTGCAGCCTCCTTCTCGGCCTGCTTCTGTGCCGTGATCTGTGCCTGCGCCTCTTCGCGTTTTCGGTCCTCCTCTTCCATTTCTCTGATCATCCTCTCCATGTACTCGTCCTCGGTCTCTTCTGGCTTCTCTTCAGCCTTGGCAGCGTCGGCCTTCTTCTGTTCCTCGGCCTTAGCCTTGGCCTCCTCCTCAGCCTTGGACTTGGCTTCTTGCTCAGCCTTTGCCTTGGCTGCTTCTTGCTCAGCCTTGGCAGCTGCTTCTGCCGCTGCCTTGACCTTTGCGTCTTCCTCAGCCTTTGCCTTGGCTGCTTCTTCGGCTTTGAGCTTGGCTTCGGCCTCGGCCTTGGCTTTGCTTGCGGCTTCCTCAGCCGCCTTGGCTTCTTCAGCAGCTTTCTTCTCGGCCTCTACTCGCTCATCCTCCTTTCTCTGCGCCTCTTCCTTGGCCTTCGCCTCGGCTGCAACCTCGTCATCGGTCTTAGTAGCATCGCCCTCCTTGGACTTTTTGACCTGCTCGAGGAACGCGGCCTTGATCTCGTCCGGCTTCGCTGTGGAGATGCTTTCGGTCCGGCTATGTGAAGCCGGAGTGGTAGCCTTGGGCGGGGGAGTCGGGGTCGACGCAATGACAGGAGGAGTCCTGGACTGTTGAATGCTGGGCGCTGGGGACGCAGGGGTTTTGAGGACGTTGAAATTGACAACTTCACCTGCGGCATTCTTGATAGTGACGCCAGACTTCTTGGGTTTTTGAAATTGAGACTGGCTGGGAGTCGACGAGCCGGTGGGTGCTTTGGCCTGCGAGGTATGAGAGAGAGGAGTCCCAGAGACCACCATGGGGCCCGTGGCCTGTCCCGTGCTAGAGGCGGGCCGCTCTGACATCTGTGAGTTATTACGCGACATCGGCTGACCTTGTGGAGGAACGAAGCCCCCGGCATTGTACGGGAGAGGCATGCCAGCAGGGGCGGGCGACGCCGGGGGGTACATGGCTTGTTGATGGAATGATGGCTGGGGGTATTGAGGCATACCCATGTAACCTGCCCTGTTGTCGTATGCACCTGGAAAAAAGTTCTGTTTTGATGCAGTCAGCATCCGCTCAATGCGCTCAAAGCCGCCATTTGGGCCTGGCGAAAGGTCCAGGCCCTTTTCACTCGAGACAAGGAAGGGGATATTATGAAAAGGCAGTGGCTGATCGAGCGATGGAGCTCGACCGCGAAGAGACCCATGGTCGGTCGTCGAATCACGACGCTTGCCAACGCGACGGTTGTTTCTGCCGCCGATCTCCTGCCATGAATTTGAAAAAGAAGAGTCCGGCTGCCGGTGATGAGATGGTCTGTTCTCTGAATCCCAGCGAGCGCCCTTCTTCTTGTTGTGGGGTTTGAAAGGGGGAAAGATATCATGACAGATGGGGGGCTTTACATGTGGGGGGTAGCCGCTTTGCTGTTGAAAGCCACCTTGCTGTGCGTATCCGCTCATGGGCGGAGGGTACTGCTGCGTGAAGCCCTGCGCGGGAGGGACAGGCATAGCAGCGTTCATGTTCGGTGTCCCTTGGCCGGGCATCACTGGGGTGAGGGCGGGGCTGCCTCGGGCAGGCTGTGGCGAGTTGTGATATCCGCCACCTCGAGGGTTGAACTGCTGTGGAGGCATTCCGCCGCGACCTGAGCCTCTGTAGGAATTGTTCGTGTTAGGGGGAAATCCCGCGTGACCGGGGTACTGGTGATTGTAACCGCCACCACGGCCGCCTCGTCCGCCACCAAAGCCTCCTCGAGTCGGGGCTTGACCATGGTGGCCAATGTCACTATGCTGGGATACAGCCGAATCGCGCCTAGCGTGGAAGGACATTTGCGACATGGAGTTTGGACGTCCACCGGCACGCTGAGGGTCTGTCAGCGCATTCTGAATCACTGGGGGTGACATGGAGCGGGGCCACCCGGTAGACCGAGAGTGCGCGATACTTACATCGCCATCGTTGGTGAAACTGCCAATCTTGAAAGTATTCTCCGTGTTTCCAGGCCTGCCACCGCTCGTGAGGTTCTGAGGGATGGGTGAAGGGCTAGGTATGGGCGAGGGGTTCCGTCCAGCGCCGGGAATGTTGACCGGGGCGGATGCGTTAAGCTGGGGAGTGCTGTGTGGCATGGCTGGGGACGCTTCTGGGTAGCCGAACTGCAGTCCAGGGGGCTTGTTGCTCACAGCTCCTCCGTTCGCCAAGTAGCTGGTAGGGCCATTTGGCGGAATGGTGACGGAGCCATTGCGGGCGTGGTCGCCAGAGCCTCCGTTGAGGTTGGGTGTGGCAGCAACGGTCGGGACAGCAGGAACAGCGGGCGTCACGGAAGGACGACCATTCACGTTTGAAGCTGATGGGGACGGGACATTCTGAGGACCGGCAGCCGAGGAGCCAGCCACCGCGGTAGGGTTGGCAGCTCCTACGACCAGCGGCGTCGAGGCGGGCTTCTTGGCGGCACCAGCGGCAGAGGCATACGAAGGAGCCGTGGGGGCAGCAGTGGTGTTCGGCGCCGGGGTTGTGTTGGGTTGACTCGCAGTGGAAGTCATAAGTGATACCGGGTCGTCTGGAGACGGTGACACTTGTGGTATGGGTCGCGCGGTCGTCTTGTGGGGTTGGGATGGTTTGGATTGGATTGGGTTGGGTTGATGAAAAACCGCAAACCTCGACGAGAGCCAGGCCTCGATGTGATGATCGGGGACAGAGGAGCAATCGACTGTTTGTCGGAGTGTCGTTTGACTAGGCGCGAAAGTCAAGAAGAAAAAGGCGCTGCCGTGAACCAGTCGCGAAGTGAATCTGACCGATTGAAATCCAGATCAAATCCTGCCTGTTCGGGGGGATGTGGCTGAGAAATGTCCCTGACGTGTGGTGAGCGCTGGGTCACCGTCAAGGAGTGAAGTGAAGGCGAGGCGAGGCAGGCGAGGGCTGATCGCTGCCGCTGTGTGTCGACTCAGAACTGAGATGGACGGACGGGATGAATGGGGTCGCTTGGGAGCACCTTTGACCTGTGCTCGCTCGTTCGCAATCGAAGAGGGACGACTGGGACGAGGAGGGGTGGGAGAAATGGAATGCAGAGACTCGAGAAGAGAGACACTGCAAGACCAAATCAAAAAAGAAAAAAAGATTATCTACCACTACCTTTCCTGTGGATGGAGGTTGGTGGTGATGGAGGGGGGGGGTTGTTCTGGTTGATGATGGAGAGAGGGAAAAGAAAGAGAGGGAGAAACTCTGGTCTCAAATTTTTTTCTGCCCTGGGTGAGGCAACGGACGGGCACGGCAACAAGCCAGCCAGCAAAATTGGGCGATAAAAGGTTTTGGGTGGTTACCTTATTTTTTTTGGGGCAGGGAAAGAGCGAGCTTGGGGCTTTGCGGGGCTTGGGCTGGGGCTTGTGTGCCTGCCAGAGTGGTGAGACGGGGCTGGTGATTGGCTAGATGACGTTCTTAGCTCCACAAGACCGGGCAATTTAGATACCGCCTAGATACTCTAGACTAACCTAGTGGTATGGTCCTGTTTGCAGCAGGTCTGCCTTATTATTCACGGTACAGTACACAGCACCTTGGTCTATGGCGGGCGGTTGGCTGCTGTGTCCGCCACATCTACCAGCCCAGATAAGGCAGTCACTCGCTCGCTCGCTCGCTTGCTCGCACAGTCACCCTGTTGTTATGTGCAGACTGCAATTCATTGTGACTGTGCCTTGCCCTTCTTTGACTTCACAGACCAGTCAACCAGCCAACCAAAGAGCCAATGACTCAATGACTCCCAGTCATCCATGGCTCTCTATTCTGTTGGATTATTTTCTTGACCTCGGAGTGAATGACTGCATAGAAGACTAGACTGACAGCTGCCTGGCTGTACAGTTAGTTCGCTGCCATGCACGTAGTCACATCTCACATCCTATTTTCTTGCCTCCAGGGCCTCCTTGGGTCTGGGCTCCGCGACGGTCCGCCACTCCCTAGGTCCCTCCAATGGAGCACTAGACCAAGGTGCATCAATGGGACAACCCTCAATGTTGAGGCGATATTGGGGGTTCGAGCACCAGAGCGGTGCCCTTTTTTGTCAAAAAGTGAGGTGATGATTCGACCTTGAATATAGGTATGGAACAGACATATGCACTGTAGTATCTCGAGTTGCTGCGCTGAGGCAGAGACAACGCGGCTCTTGTCTCTGAGCTGCCGCACAGCACAGCACAGCAGCACAGCACATACGTACTTAAGTATGTACTCCGTAGTCTACCTAAGTACACCTCTGCCATGCCTGGACTAGACAGGGTTTCGCGTCCGAAAACACGCTAAATTGCCACCCATGTACTCTGACTCCATACCTGGCTCCCGCGATTGACAATACTCAGCCTAGCCGAGGAGGTACTGGTACTGCATTTTGGTGTTTCCGTCTCCTGCAGTACACACTTCAAATCTATCACTTCATATTGTCCCTTTGAAGCTGCTTGCCATTGTCTGGTGACGGGGAAGCCGACCCATATACATCAGGATAAAGACATCCGAGGGCAAGGTGGCCCGATCCAGCCCCAACCGCCCTGGTAGATAAATACTTCCTGGACCAGTGGTGTTGCCTTGTTGATACAAGCTCTAGCCTCGTCCCGAACGGTCGAGTCCGAGTAGGGCTCGCTCGGCTGTCCTCCGTTGGTGCCGGGTGAGGAGAAGAGGGGGAAGGGCTTAGACTGGGCATCTGTGAAAGTGTTGAGCAACACAGCGCAAACGCAGGACAATGTTGCTCAGGTACCCCTCTCTGCGCGCACTGGTACAAATCGTACGTGTCGGCCCCATCGCATCGTGGGCGCGGGGCATTTGGGTGGCCGGCCAAAGCCAGCACACCGGCAGAATCCATGGCCCCACAGTGGAGCGTCACCGAGGCCTTAACATTGCTATCACAGGCTGCACGGGCTGCAGCAGTAGGTATGCGACGTGTACCATCCAAGGGAGAAAAGAGTCTGGCAGTTGGACGAGGGCGGTGGAAGGGGCCACAATATCGTTACTTTCGCAACACACTAATTGTGCATGCTTTGCGTAGCGCTATCGTTCCCAGGTCCATTCGAAACACAAAGACTACTTAAGTACTAGCTCTTGTGAGGACGTGCAATACCCGAGTTGAAACCAATCCTCTCCACTACGAGAGGCTTAGGGAAAATCGTTGCGGAGTGACAGGGCCCACGGACCAGCCGGGGATGCACAGTCGACAAAAAAAAAAGCTTCCAGAGTATGCAGCATGACGAAAGCAGTCTTGCAAGGTCGCGAGCGACGCCACAAGTGCAGAAGAAAAGAAGAGTGACGCCTACATAGTTTACAATACAAGCAAGGTGGGAATGGCAAATCATCGATAGGGGTTTGCTTGGCTCCTTGGGGCCAGGGTAGTATGGTGGCGCAAACCTACAAGCCGTCGACCCTCGGAGTTAAGCTTGCAACCCCAAAAATAGACCGAACCCAGGCGTTCCCTGTCATACGACGGATCATACCGTCCCTGTACAAGTAATTTCAGTGGCTCAAAGGCCTGCGCTTCGTAACTCTCCTTCCACATCTACTGAGACCAGGGAGACTAGATAGGGTGGACAGATGGAAATTTGGGCATGAATTGCGAGTGGCCCGGGTGTTCATGCTTCCAGCTGAGTGGATTATACTAATTGAAGAGTCCCTGAGAATCCGATGCTGGCCTGAGAATTTGCGCCGAAAGAGATATTTGCTGCCTCGGGCGATCGTGTCTCTTCCTTCGCCCCCCCTGGCAAACCGCCAACCGCTTTCATTACTCTGGCGCAGAAGCGGGTCTCTACCGCAAGAGGCTCTGTATCAAGAAAGGCCAATCATTGGTCAATGTTCTTCAGCCTCCATCTCTTGTTTTGAGGCCTCTTCCGCTTCTCCTGCCTCTTCGTCCTCTTCAGGGATCGGCGCAATCTCCTTATGAGCGTCCATAACCTGCTGCACCTCTGCTTCCGAAGACAGCCCCCTCTCTGCTTGCAGCTGCTTGACCTTGGTGCTTGTCATTTCAAAAACGTACTGGCCTAGGTGCTCTACACCCTCCATGGTGGCTTCGCCAGCCACCGTCTCGTTTGCATCCTCGGCCACTGTACGCTGCGATGGCCAAAGTTCACCCGTTACCAAGGTCAACTTGTCTGGGCGCTGAAGGAGTTGCTCAAAAGCCTCGCGGAGCTCAAAGCAGCCCTCGAAAATCTCGCGCCGACCCAGAATGTACAGGCCGAGCCTCGCTCGCGAGAGGGCCACCGTGAGGCGACGGATGTCGCGGAGGTAGCCGACCTTCGAGGTCCTTGTGAGTGATAGTATGATGTCTGCACAGTTTGTTAGCAGCTGGCATACGGGTGTTCGGAAATCTGGGTATGGTAGACACTCACAATCATTTTGCTCGCCCTGGTACTTGTCGACTGTAGTAACAATCTTGGGCAGGCCAAAAATGGGATTCCGAGCACATCGATGGCCAAGAACATCTCTGATGAGTGCTCGCTGGCCAGCGTAAGTGGTGAGGATACTGATTTTGGAGGCTGGATACCCGAGCAGGCGCATGTACTGGTAAATCGCCACGGCGTACTCAGCTTCCCCCAAGTTCTGAATGAAATGGGGCGTGGGCTCGAATTCGCCCTTGCCCTTGTAGTCCGGCACATTGATGAACTGATAGTCGTATTTGAAACCAGCATTAGCCACGAGATATTCATCTGCATTTTCGACATGGGGCAGGTTCCCCAAGTTGTTATACCGCCATTGGTAAAGCTTGAGGATTGATGAGCGAGCCCGGCCCTGTTGATCAAGCGTGATAGCTGGCACTCCCAGACGGATGAGGCGAGAGAACAAGGACTGCTCCAAGTTTGCGAAGTCACGGAATGCGAGATTCTGGACGACGGGTGAATTCTGAAAATGGTCACCGCAGAGCACAACCCGCTGTAGTGGCATCTGTCCATCCTTCGGCTTCTGCATAGCTAGCGGGATGAAGTTCTCAATCTCTGTGATCTGGGCGGCTTCCTCCATCACGACATTGTCGTAGTGGAATCCGAGCTGCGCAATCTCTCCGCGCCTCATCGCCGCGTGGGTAGAGGTCATTGCGACTATGCGTGCCTCATTCGTTAGCAGATAATTTGCCTTTTCACGGTCGCGTCGCAGGATCTCGAAAGGAAGAGCATCAGCGAGCTCGGAAAAGATCTTGGTGATGTGCCGATAGCAGCCATTGGCGATGTCCAAGACCAACTCGCGGTCTGCCTCAGGTGGGAATAGGGGTTGAGGCGCATTGGAGAAGTAAAAGTGGAAGGGAAATGCTGCCGCAATGTCCGCCGCTGAAGTATCTTCACGCGTGGCCAGTTCAGAGAACTTGGACCACGCAGGCTGGATGTAGACAGAGTTGAAGTAACCCGCCGTCTCCGACGAATTGCCGTGGGCTCCTGGGGCCCCGATACTGGCAGCGAGACGCGTAACTTCCTGAAGGTACCCATCGCGGTTCTCGAGGAAAGACTCTACTCGCCCATGTTTGCTGAAGCTGCCCTCCATGCCTAGATCTTCTTCACCATGGCCCAGACGAAGCAAGTGGCGTTCATCAATGTCAAGAGCTACGATCTTCGTGAACAACTGATTTAAGGCCTGATTGCTGTGTGCGATAAGCAGTGTTCGTTGCTCGGGGAAATTGTGGTAGATGTTGTTGATGATTTGAGTTGCAACGTCGGTTTTGCCAGTCCCTGGTGGCCCTACCACAACGGTGAGTCCAGGTTGCGTTCCGGACATGATAGCTTCGATTTGAGCAGGAGTGAAGCGCACGGCATTCAGCTTCGGGGCATCGACTGGGTACGGTCCGTTGTTTGGAGGGTTGTATGTTGAGACCTTGACGATTTCGACATCAGCTTTCAAGGCTGGTTCCGCATCTCTCCGCCTCTTTTTGGAGGGCTTAGATGGTGGCTGCTCTGCATGACGCTCCGCAGTCTCCAGAACATAAGGTGGCCCGAAGCTACCAGTAACATCATCGCTAGGCTCGATGATCTTGCCTGGCATGCTTTCTATCAGGTGTTGCCAATCGAGGAATGTATCCCGATAATCAACAGTTTTGAGGCGATTTGACAACTGTCTATACGAAGCACCCGCTGGGTCACCGTACCCGAGGAAGACTTCATGCAGCCACGATGCCAAAGGGACCTCTGATAGAGTCAGGCTCTTTATCGATTCCAGAACAGGTTTGAAATTGTTTTCTCTGCCGCTCCTGCGCATGACGACGTTGATGCTCTCGTACACGTCAGGTTTGCCAGCGGACGCCCTTTGCTGGTCGACTTTGTACATTTTCGCATCCAGTTTGAGCTGAATTTTCCTCAATGGGCTCCGCGAATGGCCATCGAAGTATGCAGAGGTATCTCTGATCGGGCGGCCCTTGTCATCTAGGATCTGGATGATTTCGCCACAACGTACTGATCGAAGACCCAGCTTCTCAATCTCCGTCGCTTCAAGCGACGTCTTTTTCGATTTTGGAGTTTCGACCGCCAGGAGGAACACGACATCATCTGGGCGTAATGCTTCCCACTCACGACGGACGTTTTCAGCCAGGCGGCGGACATCGATGACAATTTCCGCACGCACCATGGCAGGCTTATCATCACCTACCAGAGCAGGCATAACCTCCAGGATTGATGGCTTCGAAATCGGAAGAGCCATCTTGGAGAATCCTGGAAATGCCACCTCGCCGGTCCTCCCGGTCTCCGGTTTCAACCTCCGCAGGACATCCTCGATGTCTCGCCGTATGCCATAAAATGACTCACACCTGTATAGAACGAAAGATCTCCAAAGAAAATCCCCTACAGACAAGTACTGCAAGTTGAGCTTTGGTATTGCTAACGGATGCGATCCGTCGTAGGAGTCGGTCCTAAGGAGGCTTTGTTCGAAGAGGGTCTCTTCGGTCGGCAAGAGACTCATATCCCGGGCGGTTTCTTGGAACGTTTTCCGTCTCTCAAAGGTAGAACACAACACTTCAAGCAAGAAATTGCGATCGACAGTCAATCCCGTTGATTCTGGGTAGGCCGTCCGCAAATCAAGTAGAGCCGACAGCTGCAGCATTTCCTCATCGGTGAGAGGTGCAAGGAGATTCTCGAGCTCTCTCCTGTCGTCAATTGAAGCATAGTTTGAAAGAGCCAGAACCGTCAATTTGGCTTTGAAATGTTTCAGGGCAGTCCTCTGTAGCTTTGCAAGACTCGTGCAGTGTCGTTCGTACGCCTGTGTCTTGCCCTGCTGAGCTCCTGTCTGGTCGTCAACTGTGAAATGTGTGTAGTGAGAAAGCAGGGCAATGAGATCACGCAGGAGTCCGTTGTCCTCGTCGTTGAAGGTAGGCGACAAGGCGGCCGCCGGAAGGATGTGCAAATCTTGCAGCAAGAAGTTGACGTATCGCCTGGTCGGCAGTTGGCTCTGGAGATCGGAGAGAAACTCGGCGAATCGTTCGCAGTACACAACGTCATCCTTCGAAGCATGCTCGGAATAGAGCAGGCCCAAGAAGTCCAGAGCAAGTGTGTACAACCAAGACCGGTCGAAACGCAATCGAGCCTTGGTTGGTTCATCCGCGGAGTCATATCTCTTCGCCGCAGCCCTCCAGGCCTTGCGCAATTGGTTGTGCTCGGCCAATTTCTCGTCCCGTTTCTTCTCCGTCGACAAGTTGTGCCACATGGATATCGACACCAATGGTGCACACTCCTTTCGCACAACGGCATAGTCCAAACTCTGGAAGGCGTGGATCACGAAGGAGAGAATGTGGGTCCGGACAACGACAGACAGCGAGCGGTCAAGGCTCATGGAGAGTATGCGCCGAAATAGAGCTGAGAAGTCGTCCGGACGTTCTTCGAAGATGCCTACAGAGACCTGTCAGAACAGCTGCTACACGACCATTCTTATCCTTGGACAATCCTCCACTTACCCCATGTCTGTAGTCGCTCCCGCCGTTTCGCGTTGGTTATCAGCACTATAAGGAGGACGTGATGATTCGAGGATGCATCGCTATATCCGGGCCAAAGATAACTGCAGAGTCGCGTCAGCATCTCGGCGAGACTTGAAGATTCATGAAGCCTTACCTTTCCAACAACTGCAGACTCTCCAGCTCCACCAATGCCGCCGACAGGAACTTTTCCTTCTCCAGAGGGTCCCATAAATCCTGCTTCAACACATCATTCTTGACCTTCACTTTCGTTGCCCTCTTGGACGCCTTCAGCCAATGTTGTTTTGCGACTCGTGCAAACTCGGACCCTTCCTCTGCAACCGCCTCCACCACCTTTGGGGCAGCCGCCTGTGAGCTTTTCGCGCTGCTCTTCTTCTGTCTCTTTGCCGGGGGCATGGTGGCGGGTGTTGGGCGACGAGGCTGTCACTGCGTCGCGTTGCTGTTCGACTGGACGCGCCCGGGCACGTTGGGAAATTTTGTTAAAGGGCTGGAGCGGCGCGGCACCGCAGAGCTTCAGCCTTGCGTCACTAGTGGACCCATACTATCGCGCATGCGCTAAGAAGCTCGGGCCAGGAACGGCGGCCCCCTGTCCGCCAAGCAGTCGATGTGAGCTGGGCTGAGCTGCCCGGTCGGGACGAATTCAAAGGTTGTTACGACCTGGGGTCGACGATGTTCAACCTTACAATACCTTGGACAAAGAACACCCCGGACTATGATTGAGTGACGACCCGCCTCCTTGCGATCGACGACCCCCAACACGAATTCTCAGCCTCACTTAGACAGCCGCTCCCCCGTCAGGTACTGAAGCAGCAACTCTCCAGGATCGGTCGCGCTGCGGTGGCGCAAACACTTGCGAGCCGATCTTCCCGGCCTACTGCCCGACACCTTGTGCAAGATGCCTTCGCTGGAAGTTGACGGCTACGGCGTGACACCGGTAACTACCTTTGTCGGCTTTTTCGATGAAGCTCTGGACGCTGCGAGCTCGATCAAACCGACGGCTGCGATCGACCCCCCACTTGAAGAGGCCGACCTAGAAGGTGTTCTCAGCCGACTGCCCGAAACGGCTCATACCAATGACTCCCAAGATACTGCGCGCCAGAGGAAACATCATAGATTCGCCGTTATTGAGACCGCGGCCCGCGGGATTCTCAGTAACCTTATCGTGTGTGGCCCGTCTACTCTGCTGTGCAAGACTCTGAACAACTGACCTTCTTCAGGCCCAGGTCTCCATCGATTCAAACGACTTCGTGAAAATATGGAACCTTTTCGACATACTACAATGTCTCTCCGATCGTGGCCAATGTGACCCGGCTCTGCTGGTATGGCTCCTCGAAGACCTTCTGGACAGCCAGACTATTCCGGGTTGTCGCAAGATTTTCGACTACCTCGAGTCGCGGAGGCAACGCATCATATCCAGGAATTTTGCGGAGAAGAAACTCATAATACTGAGAAGCTGCAACGAGCTGCTGCGCCGACTTTCGCGAGCTGAAGACACATCTTTCTCGGGCCGTGTCTTCATTTTCCTCTTCCAAAGCTTTCCTCTTGGTGACAAGAGTTCAGTCAACCTCAGGGGTGAATACCATACCCAGAATGTCACCATATATGATCAAGAACCCTCGAAGGCCGACAGCTCTGAAGACAAGATGGACGTCGACTCAGAGGCAACCCCTGCCAAAGATGGGGACCGGCCAGGGCCGGCCAAGGCTGTGTCTTTCAGTGACAGGAAAGAAGCAGCACTCGAGAAGCCGCTAGATGCCGATGCGCTGTATCCAGTGTTTTGGTCTCTGCAAGAGAGCTTCAATCAGCCAAAGAAGCTCTTTTCGCCGACCCACTTCAGCCAGTTCAAGACCTCGCTACAGGCTACCATGGCGGCGTTCAAAGCAAAGCCGGTACAGCAAGAGCCGAAGTCTTCGAAACAAGCGGAGGAGAGCAAGCGAGGGCTGAAGAGGAAGCAGAGCTCTGATGTTGATGCGATTGTCGATACTTTTAATCCGAAGTACTTGACAAGCCGCGACCTGTTCGAGCTAGAGGTAAGAAGCCCGGAGGGTTACCACTGCTACTCTATTGCTGACTCACAATACAGATCGGTGACCTTTCACTGAGGCGATATGCTCTGTTCCAGGCACTCATCATCATGGACTTCTTGCTGTCGCTATCCCCGAAAGCAAAGGAGGAGTTGTCGTCAATACCACAAGTCAACAAATCCGTGGCTTACTTGGATCAAGCCCTCAGCGAGGAGGACATCAAATGGGCTACAGCAATGAAGTCGGAAATATCGAAATATCTCCTGAGCACCACGCCTGATGGCCCTTTCTTCCTGAGACTGGTTGAGACGGTACTCACTCGGGACAAGAATTGGGTCCGGTGGAAGATTGAAAATTGCCCACCAATTGAGCGCCCTTCAGTCACGCCTCAGGAGTGGGCTGATACTATGAGCACCGCCAAATCCAACACGACCAACAAGAGGCTACGAAGGGAGGCTATGGGCTCGCTGTCGCTCGACTTCTTGAATGACGAACAGGACGCAAATGCGGTGGAGAAGCTCAAAGACCCAGAGAGATATCAGCTTCCGGAGCTCAAGAGCTTCAAGCGGAAGATCCAAGAGGACGACCTCGAGATCGAGATGCCACTTTCCAACGATTCAAAGGCGGCGGCCATTGAAGGCAAAGCGAGCAAGACGTGGAGGGCCCTGCGGATCGCGAGCAGGTCGAAGCTGGCGCTATTTGACCAAATCGAGTCGTATGAGGATATCAATGTTCTCTTTGACGAGAAGAAACCTGAGGAGCAGGCGCATGAGAATGGGGAGAGTGGTGAGAATGGTGACGAGGAGGTCATCGACCAGCCCATGGATGAGGCGAAGGAGCAAGAAGCCAAGCCTGCTCAGGAGAACGGCAACGGTGAGCCTGCGGCTGCATCAGTGGAAGAGGCGTCGGCGGAGGCTTGAATAGAGTCAGTAGTGGCGGGGCGGATGCTACAAACTGGATCGAATCGTCATACCCGGTCGGTTCTCTTACATGATACCCCAACTGATCGAGAGGTATGGCAGTCCATTGCGAATGGGTCAATATATCGCCCAAAGTTTTTCCACACTGTTCATCGTGTTGCAAGTCGCCCCCGTGTCCTGTTACTGTCGTTATCGTAGTGTCCGCCGGGCTCAGGGAGACATCTCCCAGTAAATATGACGTCGCGGCACCATCCCCATGAGTCCTTTCAGTTGGAGAGCTCTGGCTCAACCCCCCACCCCGTCTTGCTTTCAAGTGAACTCCACACAACTTACGTTCTGTGCCACCAGTTGTATGCGTCATGGTGTCTTGATACCGACCGGACAAAGTTCACTTTCCCGAAAGCGCTCATTTCTGAAGCAAAGTGACGGATTGGTGGCGGGTGACGACCATCAGTATGTGAGTTGAGAGAAGGGGCTTTATCTCTAGCTTTTCCTGCCCTAGCCTGCCCTAGCCAAGCTTCCCTGCTCTTAGCTTTCGTGAAGCTAGGTCCAGCACACGCATTAAGCATGCTTCTGACACAGCCCGTGATTCTATTGTCTTGTTCAAGAGCCACCACATATCGCAAGTATCCCCATCTTTTGAAAAGAAGCAAAGAGTTGCCCTTATGTGTTTCGGTCGTCTTGGCTTCAGCACTAAACACCGTCCCTTTTATCATTCAAATGCACTAGTAGAACATGTTGTGTTAAATCATGACGATCGCTGCAGTTTGAACAACTGCCTTAAATCTATTTGAGGATGAATCGATAGATATACACACTTGGTATCACAAAGAAAGGTACAAGAAGTGTCGCAGAGTAAAATCCAAATGCCAGCCCAAATGCTCCAAAGAGGTAGCACCCTCACATGACACAACAAAAGCGCTCCAAAGGTTGCCTGATCTTGGTGTCAGTATGGGTTGGACGCGGAAGATTGTGATGACTGAAGAAGAGAAGCTGCCTACGAAACCAAGACTCACGGTTCGCTCCAGTCAATGATCCACCGGCAACATATCTTCATCCGTTCCCGCACGGTGGTCGTATCTAAAAGCTCAAGCTTTTGCTCCTCGGCGATCGGAAAGATGCACGCGAACCACCACGGGAACACCGCCGGGTCGCTAGGGCACTCGCCAAACACGGCGAGAATGCGTGAGTTGAGCCACCTCGGGTTTGTAGCGGCCATCTGTGTGATAGATCGACCAGCATATCTCATGAGGGCCTTCGTCTTCATCCAGTTGACGTCGTCACTCGATGGCTGCTCAGGCTCGGATTCTCTTGCTTCTGGTTTCAGTCTGAAATCCGCTGCCTCCCGCATTTCTTCCTCGTAGAGACTGACATCCGAAAAGTCCTCCACCTCAGCGATGGCATATCCATCCCTGTGAATGGCCTGACGCTTAACCCGAAAACGAGATACGCCCTTCGTTTCTAGCAAACTGCGGCCATCGGGCAGAAAAGTGGCCGCCTCGATTCGTAGGTGAGTGCCGATCGTCGCATTGCGGTCGAATAGCATGCCGAATTGTTTGCCGCCCCGGCCGCTTGCCCATGTTCTGACGATCATTGCTCGATATCTCTGCTCAAAGACATGCAGGAAGGTTGGCATGCCCGGGAACGATACGGCGCACACAAAGAGTGGGACGTCAAGGCCCGTGTTATCGATGACAGGATACGGGGATTCCCCGCGGACGATTGGTTTCCTCTGTTTGAGCTCGCCCGACCAGAAATGTGTTGTCAGGCGCATGAGAAATCCATTCGGGGGGTACAGACGGCTGTCCAGATATGGCAAAGCGATGTCACCGCGACAAGCAGGGCAGTGTGGGCCAATCTGGGGTTGCTCGAGCGCCCTCTTGATACAATGCCGGCAGAAAGTATGCCCGCAGGGTGTAGTCCACGGTTCGTAGAGGAGTTGGTAGCAGATCCCACAGTCCATCTGACTGCGCAGCAATTGGTCCATCTTGCGGATATCCAGGACCACGTCATCTTCTTCAGGAATGGGTACTAGGGGCTCCTCCCCTTCTGCATTGTGCCCAAGTGCGAGCATATTAAAAGCTTCTATCAGCTTTGTCGACCTCGGTGGTCCTGATAGAACGAGCTTGACGGTATAGAGGACATCCGTCGTGAGCCTATCCGACCAACACCCTTCTAACGTATGTCCTTCCGGACAACACGGACACCTGAATTCGTGCCGCCGTTCTGCCGTACCAGGCCATAATGTGTCGTCGATATCGGGTCTGGTCTCGAGCGGGGGCAAGCAGGCTCGGCAGATGCAATTCCCACAGGGCAGTTCGACGGGATCGTCCAGTAAGCGCTTGCACTTCGGGCACTGGAATACCCGTGCAGTGGCCCAGAGACCTTTCAGCTCGGCGTCGGACGCCAGCGAGGATTGGTCGTCTTCGTCGTCGTCGTGGGTCGGTAGCGGAGCATCAAAAGACGATTGCTGTAGTGCCGTGAGAGCCTCGGACTGCCCGGGTGTAGTCATAAGGACGGAGTAAGTCGGCAGTGTTGCAGCCTGGCCGGCCTTGACGAAGTCAGTGGAGTGAACGAGCTGGGAGGGTCAGGAGTTCTCGTACCAGGTGTCTTCCACGTCACGCCTTCCGAACAAATGCGGGCGGCAAAGTTTCGCAGAGACGCCGGACGATATAGATCGAAAGTGTGGCTGGGGGAGTCGTTGGGTTTTTGTGTATCGCTACGGACACATAAGCTTGAAATCGGCGGTCGAAGTGCCTCTTCAGTTCCCATAATGGAGCGGTAGGCCTCTATATGCTTCAGTATCAAACTGCTGTCGTCATTTCAAAAGTGCAAGTTTTTAATAACAGTTGAAACAAGTGAGAGTGAGAATCATGTCGCGCAAATCTCTCTCTCGTCGTCTCTCTACTTGATTCTGTTGTTCCTTTCGGCGACGAACAAGCTATGTTGTGCTCGTAATCGAAAAGGTAGTCTCGAGTGTAGGGGAACAAGAGTCAGATAGTGGGTGCGCGAGTGGCAAGGAGGGACAATAGGAGGCGAATACAGGTGGGCTAGAAGAACCAGAGGAGAGAAGCCATCGCGTTATTCTCCAGCTGTGCGAGTCAATGACTGGTAGCGGCGTATGGCAAGTTCATCTTACGTTGAAAGACGAAATATCAGGGTCCGCATGTGGCACATTCAGGGGACTGGGTCATGGACGGACACGGGTGCTAAGGAAGATGCAATCATCATCGATGCAGCAGCTTTTGTTCGTGTACGAGGACGTCCGCAGCAAGAGGCGGGCAGGATTGGTGGTAGGAGGGGGCCAGCCGACGTCACACACCCAACTGACAGCTTGGTTACCCACCGCTGCCCACAGGGGGGAAGAGGTACATGCAGATACTCGCCCGCCCAGCCTGGCCCGGAGACAGAGAGTCCCCTGCACAGCTCCGAGGGTCCGGACAGGGGGCCCCTTTGCCGCCGGAGCTGGAAGCCCTGGAAGGTGCAAGTGCAAGTTGGTATTAAGTAGTCTATCTAGCCCGTCTCGTGTCACTGCCGTACCGTAACCGTAGCACTTCTTATCGACGAGGAGACGCCATATATACACAGTATAGACGAGGAGCCACCACCAGGCCAGAGCAGCCAGGGCAGTCAGAGACAACCGTGACGGTATGCATTTTCGCTTGCATCCAGGTTCCACATTGATGTGTGCGGGCGAGCGGGCAGCAGTGAAGTCTATCGAGTCGTCCATGATTCATCAGACAGGCGCTGGCATCAGTCCCGAGCGATTGGATCCGGCCGTTGCTGGGCTGTTACCCGCGGACTGGACGTCATTGGGGAAGCGTAGAAGCTCGAGACCACTCCGTACTCAGATACTTCGAACCCACTATCCAGAGTCGTGGCCACACAGCCACGCGTGACACGTTACCAGACTTTGCCTGCCAGAACCTGAGCCCCGGCTTCAGCTGCAGGTCTCGGGGCGCCAATCTGATAAGGGCAACGCGGTTCGGGAAAGGTTGCATTGGCATCGAGATCAGGGTCCAGAAAGCTTCGGCGGTCGCCCCTGGCTGCCATGGCCCGCCACCAGAAAGATACCTCCAGGTACACTCGCCCGAAGGCTCCGTTCTGCCTCTCGCACTCGCATCTCGCCCGCTGGTCCTGCCTAGCACGTACTGTTCCGCTCGCACCTCTGAGCTCTGCGAGGCGGCCGTTGCGGCGCCAGCGCATTGGGGCCATCCCTGCCAAATCCTGATCTCTGCCGCTGTCAACGATCCTCAGCCCGCGCCTCTCGATGTCTGATCGGACTCGATCGACCGATGTGATTGGCAACCGCCCGCGACTGGTCACATGACACGCCCATCGACTGCCACGCTCCGCCAGTGTGGTCCTCTGTGTCCTCGCCTGCCTCGCTCGCCCACCCGACAGACTGGCTGATGTGATCGTCAGCACCCGACCGGATGGGCACTACCGTATCAAGCTCACATCAAAGTGGCACAAGGAGGAGGACGGCCAGCCAACACGCATCTGTCTGTGCCCCTGGGCCCCAGGTGCAGACTGTGCTTGTGCTGTCCGTACCTGACAGCAGAGCATCGTGGCTTGCATGCGACTCTGGATCTCAGCTGTCCCCGGGCCCGGACCTGACGAGTGGGGCTCCCGGCCAGGGCTTGCATGACGGCCAGGTTCAGCCCACCCACAGACCCATCGGGACGATTCTCAACCCCCCGGGTGCACGCTACTACACTAATGCACAGAGCAGTGGCCACCATCTCGCAACCTTGGGAGAAACGGGGCTAATCAATGCGAGCATTCTGCTGCCATGGTTCATGCCCTCTGCTGCACAGGGGTTTCGGCGCCCTCCCCCGTGTGTCGCCTATCCAACATCTTTCCGACAGCCATGATGGCATGCGCAGCATGCCACATCCGCAGGCAGTTCCAGCGTGGTCGTTTTGCAAACACGGTGTTCTACATTCTCAGGCGGTGTTGTGCACTCGTCCAGCTCCGCCCAATGTATTTTGACAGCCCCGCCGGCCATTCGTCAGCTGCAAGGCGGCCGCTGACAGCACTGGCGGATGCAAGGCTAGGATGCGAAATCTTTTTGGTTACTTCTACACCCGCCTCATCAGATCACGCATGCCTAGATGCACAATGGCTAGGCATACAACCGTTGGTGATCTGGGGCAACACACAGAGCCAGTGCACGAGCCCGTCTTTTCCACCAGTCCAGTCTCGAACAATCCCGCCTGGAAATACAGACCCAAGGCTGAGGTCGACCACGGCACGTGAGCCGTCGGCCCTAGTAGTAAGGGGTCTGGGTCAGGCCTATCGAGACCTGGTTCTTCCGCGCATATTTGCATGTAGGCCTTATCATGATTAATTAGTCTTCAGTTTCGGGAGGGCGGCTCTATTAGTTTTCCTGCCTACACACCTGACCTTGATATTTAGACATCTGTGCATCTGCGGTGCTGAGACTAATGGCAATGGCACCACGCGCAACTTCTCATTCACCACAATTTCAGTTAATGCGTATGCGGCCGCGCCGTACGCCTCTGAGTACGACGGCGCCGCAAACACGCCTGCGAACAAAACGCCTGTGATTTGATTAGTCTAGTCTAGCGAGTTTGCCACTTCAAAGCAGTTCAGTTCCCACCTAGCATTCATGACCTAGTTTTTTAAGATCACACACAACATGAAGGACAAAGTCAAATGATAATCTGGGTGACGGGCTCTTTGATGAATCTGCTAGTGTTGCTTCCCCCCGGAAGTCTAGAGTAACCTGCTACCCCAACATCTCCACGCCGGTCCTCCTCCGGCCTTTTGACTTGATCTGATGGAACAATCTAGAGAAAGGCGGTCTCTCATCTGAGATCATGGTATGGCCCTTACCCGCATCGTTTCTCAAAGACACGAAATAAGGCTGCCGTACGGACTGTCGGCCGCCACGACCCAGTGACCTGCAACATGGGATGTCTCCCAACGTGTTCCACAGCATTCTACGACCGGATTTGCCTCGAGTACCGCGTGATGCTACAATTTATAACGCATTTTTTTCCTCGGTTCAGTCTTGAGACCATCCACCAGTATGTTGCACGGCTCAGGCGCTGGCGGGCTAGACATCATGGGCTTTGCAGACTTCTGAGTTACTGACAGTAAATATCACAACCTAATTACTCGAATATTTAAGCAACTTGAATGGCTATAATTTAATCCGCGGGTGTATGTGGCTTGACCAAAACTGCAAGCTTGAAAGAGCACCTGTCATAGTTCATCTACCATCCACCAAAATTAAGGCCCGAAAGGTACAATCCTATAGATCAGCTTACTAGTTTCTAAAATCACTTAGATAATCTGCCATGTCTAAACACTTTTAATGATTTTCTTTTAACACCTAGAAGTAGCTTAAATAAAAGTAATTATATTTTACTATTATTTATTTACTTTTAATACACCTATATTATTAAAGTATTATAAATTATTATTAGTTAGGCTTAGGGCCCAGGGGTGCGTATATATAAAAGCAGAAAGCAGTAGGCAGAAACGATTTAATTAACTTAGTAATTATTAGGTTAAAGCTATCGCTAAAAGGGCAATAGCTATAGGCTAATCTAAAGGAAGCGTTTCGGCCGGATTATCTATTAAGCCGAGAGGCTGCAGCTAATTAATTAGCTATAGCTATTGCAGCTAACTGCTGCTATTTCTATATTAACAGTTTTCTAATTTAGCTACTATTATGCCGTTGCTAAATATCTTAAAAAACGCCCTTTTTTTTAAATCGATAAAATAAATTATATACCTATAGTAATTAGTTATCCCTCTAAATTATTATAGTCGATATAGCCCTTTACCTAAATTATTAACTTATTAATATTAATTAGATATTTTAACGCCTTATTTAATAATACCTTTATTATAGCATCGGCAGGGTTATTATTTCTGTTAATCTATTATACCTTATATATCTTCTATCTCTTATATACCTAGTATAGGGCTATAATATTAATTATTAGCTACTTTTCTTTTATTATATCTAATTTAATAAGATATTTATATAGCAAGTAGAAATTAGTATAGATTATAAAAGGGATTATAGGGAGGTTAAGTTAATCGGTAATTAGCCCTATTATTAATAAGAATACTGCCCTAATATTAAAGCCGCCGGCTATTCTATAAATCTTAAAAGCTAATATACTTCTTATAACCCGCTTACACTTTATAAAGAACTAATAAAGTATATTACTATATATTTTACATTATAAGAGGTTAGTATTCTTTTCCTTATTAATAAGGGCTATTATATAGCTAATTTATAAGCTAAGGTCTCGATTATTAGTAAAAGATTTATCTATAAAAACCATTAGGGTTACCGTTATTAAATCGATTAGTATATATTATAGCCCTTAGTTAAGGTTAGCTATCTGCTATTCTAGCCGTTTATTAAGTTTACTATAATCGTTATAGTTTAGTTTTTAGGCTTATATAGCTATAGAAAGGTTAAATGCAGCTTTTAGCTAGCAGATTAAAGCAATATAAGCCCTGCAGGCTTATTAGTAAAGGTATTGCTAAAGGTAATTATTAGCGTTTATATTAATTAATTTAAGCTTAGCGCCTTAGCCCTTTTACTTTATCTTAATAGCGCTATCGGAGGCTATTATTAACTTATAGCTATTAAAGTCGAGTAATTATATAAGGGAAAGTATAGTTTTCGGTTTATATTTAATTTCCGCCTTTTAGATTTTTTTTTCTTTAATAGCCGAAAATGCCGGGCTTATAATAATAAGGGTATTATTAGTCTATATCCCGATTAGCTTAAATATCTCTTTCCCGTTACTTATAATTAAAAGGTATAGGTTATAGCTAGAAGTTTTTATTCCTAGCTTCTTATAATAGTATTTATAATATATAGCCTATTAGTATACGCCGGCTTCGGCAATATTATAAAACGGTTTAATTAATTGTATAATTATCCTTTTTAAGTATTTCGCTTTTAATTCTTATAGTAATTATACTAGAATTATTTATAATAACTTGCTTTTTAACTATAGGTAAGCTTAAGTAACGTTATATAGTTTAAAGGCTATTTACTTTATAAAAAGGGAGGCGGCAATTACGATAACTAGTTGCTAGCTAACCTGTTAAATTATTAGCGATTAGGTTAAGATAAACTTTTTCTTATTATTGTTATAGCCCTAGATTATAAGTTTTAATTTCTTATACAGTTACTTAATTTTATTCTTAATCTTATAAATTATTCGGGCCTTAAATAGTTTAGTTATCTTATAAAGGTTACAGCTAAAGCGTTTAAATTTAAAGATATTATAGGCAATTAAATTAGTAATCTCTTAATTATCTAATTCTTTAAATAAATCGCTGTTAGCTATAATAACGCTTTTACAATATAGCTTAAGTAATAGCGTATAATTATCCTCTTTTTTTTAAGTTAAAAGGGTTTTAAAAACTTAAAATTGCTTTCTAGGTTATCCCTATTATTGTAATAGCTGCTAGCGGCTAATAGTGCTAGCACCTTCTTAACCTAAAAGGGGAGTATATAAGGTTGCTATAATAATTATATCTTTTATATAATTTATATTACCCTTATAGATATTAATTTAATTGCTATCGGCCTTATTGTCTTCGGTAATTAATTATTCCGGGGGTAATAGCTATATACTCTTATTATATAGGTATAGCTATATATAGGTTAATTTAAATCTCGCCGGGCTATTAGAAAGGTTTAAAGTAAGGTTATAGCCATTAATAGCGATTAGCTTATATAAACCTTATTAACCGCCTTTTTTATATTATATTTAAACTTTACTTTAAAGTAAAAGAGCTAGTATATTAATTACGCTAGGGCTATTTCTTATATAAATTATTTTATTAATTTAGCACTTTATCGAAATCTTTTAAAAAGCTTTTATCGCCTTTTTTATAGCTTCTACTTATTTCTAAATAGATAATATAGGTAATAAGTTAATTAATATTTATAGGTAAGCGCTAAAGACTAATAATATCGGGATAAAGCTATCGGGGCCTAAAGTATTATTTATAGCTTTAACTGCTATCTATAAAATTACTTCGGGGTTATAATAGCTTAATAGCTTAGTAAAAAGAATCTTATATACCCGGCGGAAAGGTTTATAATATCTCTTAATCTTTCCGATTAATTAATAGGCTTCTATAAGAATTTATTTATAGCTTATTCCTATTAACCTCGCTTTATTATAAAACTTTATTAATGCGAAATTTATCCCTATATTATAGGAAATCTATTTTAAAGGGCCGATATATA
This sequence comes from Diaporthe ilicicola, assembly GCA_023242295.1. Lineage (NCBI taxonomy): Eukaryota > Fungi > Ascomycota > Sordariomycetes > Diaporthales > Diaporthaceae > Diaporthe > Diaporthe ilicicola. Next base: position 92,899 of record JALPVH010000048.1, on the reverse strand, counting down.
TATTAATCTATATCTAGTATAAGGCTTTCTATATATCCTTTATAGAAAGGGATATAAGGAAATAAGCCGCTTAGAAAAAGGTTACCGAATTAATTATATATAAGATTAGCTTTAAGTTTAAATAGATAATATTAATAATTAACTTATAGTTAAAGTTATAGTTATTCTTTAGTATAAATTTAAACCTTTTAGGCGCTAAATTATAAAATTAGTAATAGTAGTAAAATTTAATTATTATAATTAATATAGGCATATTAGAATTATAGCCTAAATCTTTTAAAAGCTAAGTTAATTAATTTATCGATAGGTAACCGAAGCAGCGGTATAGCCGGTATAGTTTAGGCTTAATAAAAAAAAGGCCGGCTTTTTACCTTAAAAGGAAGAATTATAGGTAACCTTATTTACAGATTATTAGGTATATCTTCTTATAGCTAGAATTATTATATTACACTATTTTATTAATAATATTTTAAAAAAATATACCTAATTTATCTATATCTTATATATATAAAAGAAAAGGTATTAGGGTCTTAATTATATGAAATATAATTAGCCTAATTAGCATTTTAATTATAATAGTACCGATAGATATTAATTTAAAGCCTTTTTTAAATTTAATAAAGGCTTTATCTACTTATAAAGGGTTTATTATTACTATTAAGTTATTTTGCCGGAAGGTAAGGTATTACTTATAGCCAGCTATAAAGAATTCGGCTGCTCTAGTATTAGGGATAATATCTTAGAATTATAAATATAAATATTATTCCTTAACTATAAATTAATTAATAGGTATACCGTTATTATAAATAGCTTTTTCTTTAAGGGTAATTAAATAAAGAAAGGCTTTATTTATTAAAAAGATATTTACTTTCTTATTATTAAAGTATATCTTTTTATTATTATTATTAGAAATATTTACTTTCTTTATTTTATAGCCTTTATATTTTATAATATAGGCAGCTATATTTTAGTTTACTATAAGGTAATTATAGTATTAGTATTATATAATAAATTAACTTTATAATTATTATTTTTCTTCGGGGGTATATTTTATTAATTAGCAGCCCTCTTTATTATAAATAAAGCACTTCTTTTAGGTTAATAATTGCTAATTTAAGTATTATTAATAATAGCTTCCTTAAAACAATTATTCTTAAAATAAGATTTTAAAGCCTTTTTAATAATTATTATTATATTAATAATTAAGGTATATTACTTCTACCTTATTACTAGTCTCTTTTAAATTTTAAATAAAGATATTCCGGGCCTTTTAAATAAAAAAGGTATTAAAGTAAGATTTAAAGTTTTAAAATAGCTTTTTATAAGGTTCCGCCGGTATAAGCAGAGCTACCTTAAATTTCGCTATTCCTATATAGGCGTAAATAACTTAATTATAAAAAACCTTATTACCTTTATAGCTTAAGCTAAGGGCTTATTAGTAAAGTTATAGCTTCTTAAAAAAAAGGCAAAGGATTTTATAAGGGCTCTTACCGATATTATCTTTATTATCTTAAAAGGTTTAAAAGGTTACCTATATCTAATTATTATAATACTACTATTAATTAGTATTAGTATTAAAGTACGTTTTAAGCTTATAATATATTATATTAAAGGTATTATTATAGCCGATATAATAAATAAAATAATTTATTGTATAGCCTTTAAGGATCCTTAGTAATATTATATAGAATTAATTAAACTTAATTTTACTATACCTATAATAAAAAAGGAAAATCCTTAACTTATTATCGAAAAGGTTATATATCTCTCTACTTTACTTATAATTATTATTCTAACTCTTTATAAATCTTAAGATCTTTTTAAGGTTAAGTCTTTTATTAGAATAAAGCTAAAAAGAAAGGTACCGGTAAAGGTTATATAACATTTCCGCTATTATCGGTACCGGATATAATATTCTTCTTTAGCAGTATAGGGTATCTATTACTTATAATTATTAATATTTATAAGTTTTTTAATAGTTTTTTTTTTAGGAGCAAAATTCCTATAGGATAGTAAAACTATATAAAGGTCGGTTTGCTCTTTTATATATTCCTTTTTTTACTTATAAAGGAAAAGAAAAAGCTTAAGGAGAAGAAAAGGCTTAAGGGGGAAGGAGAGCTTAAGAAAAAAAAGAAGGCTAAGAAAAAGAAAAAGCTTAAGGGGGGTAAAGCTACTCTTAATATAATTCTTACCGCCTATAATAAAATAATAAAAAGCTATTTCCCGGCTACTAAGGTAAAAATACCTTTAGGTTAATATTATAAAAAGGGCTAGATACCGGTTAAGGTTAAATCTCGATAAAGATAATAGGGCGTTTTAGATTATATAGGGTTTAGCTACTCTTTATATAAGATAATATTTATTGCTATTATTTAAAAAAATATAATTTTCTATTAATCCTTATTATATTTTAAAGCTTAGTTTCTTTTTAATTAGGAATTTAATTAAAGGAAAGCAAATTAATAAATTATTAATTAATCCCTCTATTATTAAGTTTTATATAAACTTCTCCTTCTCGGAATATCGCTTTTAATTTCTAAGTTTATTACCGGTTAGCAGCGCTAAATATCTTAATAGTCCAGCTACTAAATTCCTTTTTAAAATAGGTAAGGAGAAGATTATTAACTTCCCTGCTTAACCAAAATAAGTCTATTTTATAGGCAAGGTATATAATAATCTTCTTAAATATTTTTTCCTATAGACTTATAACTACTTTAAAAAGGGCAGGGTTTATAGCTTTCCAGCTAATATAGCTAACCTTTAAATAGGTCTTTTTAAGTTTCTATATATATACCTTATTATCCTTACTATAGGCTAGGGCTATAGGCCTTTTAAAGAAAGATTTAAAAGATTCGGAAAACATTCTCGGAATTTTCTATTTTTTTTTTTTTTTTTTAAGGAATATTATAACACTAACTGTTACAGCTTATAACCGGCTTAAAAGATTATTTACCTATAAGTAATAATCTTCGGCAATTAGGAGAATTACTATATAATTTAACTAGTAAAGTTATTCCTCTCTTAATAATTATTATTAATAGCAGCCGCCGGTTACTTAAGGGAAAGGGCAGTTATTTAAAAAAAAAGAAAGAAAAGAAAAAAATAAGGGTAAAGAAAAAAGAAAAAAAAAAATAAAAATAGCAATAATAAAAAAGGGTATAAGGTATAAAAAAAGTATAAGTTATAGTAAAATATTTAAATAAAGGTTTAATATAAATAGAAATCTTAGGGTTAAAAATATATTAATATTATAAAGGTAAATTAAATAATAATCCTAATAAAGTTATCTCGGGCGCGTTTTAAATACTATATATAGTTTACCGGTTTTAAATTATTAGCTTTTCCGGCTAACTTACCCTATATTTTAAAGTAGGGAAAATATATTTTTATTATTAATTAAGGTTTTCTTTTCGGTTTTAAGCTTTTAAAGGTTTTAATTTATATCTGTTATAAGGGTAAAAAAAGGGAAAAGGGGCCGGAGGTTTAAAAAAAAGGGTACCCCCCGATAAAGCGCCTTCTTTATAGCTTAGGTTATAAAAAAGGTTAAGGGAGAAAAGGATTATAATATATAACTATAATAATCGCTTAAAAGGGATATCGGAAGAAAAAGCTTATTAAGATAAAATTAATAATAGAATAAGCGTAATAAAGTATACCAGAGGTTATAAATATTCTTATTAAAGGTCTTCTTTATAAAGAAACTTAGTAATAGTTATAGGTAATAGCTAACGGCTAATCTTAATATTTTCTAAATATAGGCTTATAGCTACTAAATTAAAAAATACTTTAATTATAGTATAAAAATTATCGCTTAATTAATATAGTTTAAAAGCCCTATAGATAACAGCTTATAATTAATAATAATTAAGGTCTGCCTCTTTAACCTTATTATTAGGAATTGCTAAGCAATTACTAATTAGTATTAATTAGGCTTAAAGCCTAGGAGTATATATATATAAAAGTAGAAAGTAGTAGGCAGAAATAATTTAATTAACTTAATAATTATTAAATTAAAGCTATTGCTAAAAAGGCAATAGCTATAAGCTAATTTAAAGAAAGCGTTTTAGCCGGACTATTTATCGGGCCGAGGGGCTACGGCTAACTAATTAGCCACGGCTATTATAGTTAACTGCTGCTATTTCCACAATTATAATTTAAAATAAAGTAAAACTTTTAACCGTTAAATTTAATATATATATAATTATTAAAGCTTATTAATAATAAGTTATATAATATATAAAGAGAGATAAATATTATTTAATTTAATAATTATTTCTTTTTAAGTTTAAGCTATTAAAGTATATTTTTATAACTAGTTAAAGCTCTTATAATATTAATAATTATATTTAAAGTTTAATTATAAAAAGAGAAAAAATATTACTATTATTAGTTTACTAATAACTTATATAAGTTATATATACCTGCCCCCCCCCCTAGCTTGCGGCCCGCGATAGCTTTAACCTCGACAGCACCGGCGCAAATAGGCGCGGCCTAACGCTATAGCTACTGGCGCAGAATAGCGGCTTTTAACTATAGACGGGCTTATAAAAGATTAATAAGTTACTATAAAAAGTTTTATATAGTAAAACTTACTATATTAATCTTAAAAGATATATTATGCTATATCCTTTTTAAATACTTATTATTATTTTAACTTAATAAGAAAACTTAAAAAAAATAGTTAATATATACCTGCCCTATTATATATCACTTTATCTATATTTAAAAACTTTAAAGCGACTCTAATAGCATATATATATAATCTTATTTAAAGTGGTTTTTTTAATTATTATAAAAAGATGAGGAACTCTTTGCTTGCTAATCTAACATGGACTTAGGTACCTAGGTAGCTTAAATCATTCTCTAGCTCACCCTCTGCTGGCCCGGATGGTAAATGTAGGTAAGCTTGCTGCCACTTGTTCATCTTAGACGGCTACTGTTCTATTCCAAATACACTAGGAGTAAGATTTCTCATTCACTTCCAATCAATAGGGCTTAAACAAGTGTGCACATGTGCGCGGGTTTGCAAAAGAATGTTATACATTTGAGTTATGTCATGCCAAGATACCCATGGACCTGGAGGCTTCCAATGTTACACTGCAAGAATTGATGGTTCGCATGTTTACTAATGAGCGACCGCTGGTATAGAATAGATCAACAACAAAAAAGTCTCACACTGCAAATTCATTACAGAAAATCTTTACGGAGCCGCATATTGGTCATGGTCGTGTTTCCCATCATGACGACTATGCTGAACTTTCTAAGGTTCTCGGGAACCTCTCTTTGAGCATTCGTCTTTAGCGGAAATGTTCAACGCGAAAAACCTGGATAAGTTCGAAGATTGTTTGCACAAATTTCTCCTTCAGTGCACAGGAAGGGATTTGATAATGCCAATGACCCGGGCGGAACCGCAAAAAATCATGGCCCTAGAGTCATACATGACTCAACCAGAGAAGCACGACATGGCCCTGAGGCGTCTCTTGGTCCTCTTCTTATTACAGATGCATATATTTCTCAGCGAAACCCCATGGACTCCCACTTACCGAGACAAATACAGCCACATGGGGAACATATGTAACTTTGCCGTCTCCTACAACGAAACCCGGTTCAAATACTTTAGGTATTTAGCAATGCCCTCACCAAGAAATGCCCAGAGTGATGCCTCCTTGCTTGCATGTTACCCTAACATGAATCGTGATGCAGTACTGGATCTCTGCTGCCAGGAAAAGTAGATACACGTTCTATATAGAAGTCATCTTCCCTGCTCAGTTGCTGATTTGACATCCACATTGTTTTCCTCTCCATGATCACATTGGCTATGTACTCTCACCTAGGTAGTATTTGACGCAAATTTCCATCCTTTTTGGAAGCCCACTCAGCAAACCGCATCAATTCACAGAATTTCTGGTGGGAATAGAGGCAGCTCTGGTTTGGCCCTGTGTGTACAGTCCGGCTGATCTTCACACCGGAGAATACATGAGAAACGATCCCACTCACACGAAAGGGGTCGTGTGTATGATCATACATTCGTCTCCTGCCTGTACTGTGATACCCACCTTCATCGCCCCGGATGCGCCCAACGATGATTGTCTGGAACAAGTTTTCTCTGGGCCACGCCCCATACTCAGCCCCTTGCCGAGCGGCGTCCTAGATAGAATGCTGCGATTTTCTGTTTATGGTTGATCTGCGATGGAACTAGTTGATTAAAAGAAAGGCAGAGCGCCTCTCGTCCAAGGGTACCCGGAAGTTCCACCGCCACAATCCGTGGGTTGTACTACACATCACTTTCGTGAACCAGACAAAACATGTTAATTGCTCAGCGGCATATTGCTGGAACACATGTGCGTGCGCTCCCTCCTGATCCAGGCGCTAAGAAGTCTGTGTATAAGTACAATGGAAGGTCAAGTAAGACATGATGAGGCTGGTTCTTGACCTCCACAGCACATCATACATTCTTTACCTGGCCTGCAAACACTCGTTCACCACCTTGGCTTTGCGCCCGGATTTGTTAGAATACTGTTTTGATCGATCTTTACTAAAGCCCATCCAAAATCAGCAGTGACCATGAAGTTCAACGCCTTTGCCGCTGCCGGCCTCCTGGCCACGTCAGTCCTAGCCCACCCCAAGGCCTTGCCTCGCAGCGAAATTGCTAGGCGAGGCACCATGTCCAAGCGTTGCGAGGCCAGCGCGGGCAACTTCAACATGAAGCGCTACGACCAGCTCATGCTTAAGAAGCGCTCCGAGGCCAAGCGCGCTGAGAACGCGACGTACACGATCACAACCGAGGCGCCGTACTACGACGTGATCCAGAATGTGTTGGGGGGTAACCCTAACCCCTGCGCTCTAGCGGATATAAATAGCTGCCTATAGGCTTCCCCGTAACTAGTTAGTTAGTTCACTAAAATATATATAATATATACTTCGGAATACCTTTAATTAAATTAGCTATTTTACTTAAAATAAGTTACTTTTAATTAAGATTAAAGCCTATATATTTATTATATAATAATTATAATTAGTTCTTATATTTTTTAATATTTCTTATATTAAAATAACTTATAATAACCTTCTCTATTTATAATCGATATATTATCCGCTTTCGTTTATTAATAAACCTTTTCTTTAAAGCTAATTAATTAAAAGCCTTATATTTCCCTAATAAATTTATTAAATAATTATTAAATTAAGTATTTAAACTTATAGGTATTAAGATTTCCTTAACCTAATAGCTTTAATATCTTTTAATTATTAAACTATCTTAATTAAACCTTTAATTTATAGTAATTCTTTATATAAATAATTTATTTATTTATAAAACCTCTTTTTATATATAATTTAAGACGGTTTTTATAAGTAATTTTAAGAAAACCGGTTAATTAAAAAACTAATATAGTTAGTTTACTAAAGCTATAATAAAGCTTATTAGTCCTATTAATATATTAAAGGCTTAAGCTATTAATATATTAAAGCCCCCGGTAAAGGCTTAAAGCTAGCTTATACTAATTTTAAATCCGCTTTATACTTTAATAGCGCTATTAATACTATAGGTTAAACCTTTTAAAGTATTCTTTTATATTAAATAAATAATAATATAATAAGATAAATACTTTTTTTTATTAAGTAAGGCTAGTAAAATATTAAAAAAGGTATTATTAAAGCTTAAATATAAGTTAATATCTTTAAGTTTTAAAAACTTATCTTTTTAAAACCTTTTCCTATATCTTTTTTTTTTACTTTTAAACTAATAATTTCTTTTAAGCCTTTTTAAAATTTATTAATTTATTTTACCTTATTTATAGCACCCCTTATTTACTATAAAATAATTAATACCTTAAATACTATATTTCTTTACTTTATTTAAAAACCTTTAATATTAAACTTTAATCCCCTCTTTTTTAACTAATTTATATAACTTATTTATAGAAAATCTCTCTTCTTAGCGTATTATAAATACTGCTAACTTTTATAAATAGCCTTATATAAAAAAGTTATTAAATATAGCTTAAAACTTATTCGGAATAAATAATATAGCACCTTTTTTCCGGAATCTTATTTCCGCTATTAAAAAACCCTTAATAAATCCTACTTTTTAAATCTTATAAAATAATTAAAAATCTTTTTACTTTTAAGCTAATTATTTATTTAATATAATAATAATTTATATTATTAAGTAGGCTATAGTATTAAGGTTTTTTATATAATTCTAATCTACTATATTTTAGGATCTTAATTAATAGGTTTAAGATTTACTATTTTAATTTCTTAATTTTAAATAATTTAATTAAATAACTTAAGTTTAGCTTACTTTTAATAGCTTAATAAATATTACCTTTAATCTTACTATATTTATTAATATAATTAGATATTTTATAATAAATATAATTAACTATTCTTTATAATATATTTAGAATATTTTTATATTATAAGATACCTTAATATTTTAAAACGCTTATATATCTTAAAATATATATATATAAGCTTATCGATTTTATTGCTTTATTAATTCGGCCTTTTATAAATATTTATAATAATAGAAATTACTAAACTTACTTTAATAAAATAATAGATTTAGATTTAATAATAGCTTTAATAATTATTTTAATCCTTTTTATTAAACTTTAAATAAATTTATATTAGCATTATAAAGATTTCTACTACCTTATCCTAGCTTAACCTATTTTTTTATAAAGCAGTAAGAGCCTTTTAATACCCCTATATCTTAATATTAAGCTTTAATTTAGCAATTTTAATAAAATCTCCTTATTTATAATAATTAAAATTAAATATTTATAATAGCTTAAAACCTAGCTTTATATTTAAAACTAAAGATATTTAAATTTAATAATAAAGTAATAGATAACTATATTAACCGTATTAATTATTTTATAATATTATATAATAAAGCTTCTATATTATAAAACCTTTTTATAGAAATTATTATAAATTAAAACTTAAATAAAGCTAAATAGTTTATATTCTTAACTTAATATAAATAAATAAATTTAAATATTACCCTTATACTTTAAAAAATTAAGCTCCGGAAATAATTTTATATTAATTATAAAAACTTTATAATTAAGGCTAATAATATAGCTTATTATTTTAAAAATAAAGATAAGCTTCTTTTTTATAAATATATCGATAATAAGATTTATAAATATAATAAAGCTAAAGATTTCGATAAAAATACTTAAGTTTACCGTATTTATAAAAAGCTTAACCCTAAGCTTTAAGCAGCTATTAAGCTATATTAAACCTATAATATCCTTAAAAAGTTTAAATATTTAATCTTTAAAATTAAATATATTACTTATTAAAAATAAAAGCTTAATAAAAAATATAAAGATATATAAACTTATTAAATTAAAAAATTATAAAAGTAAGTTAAATTTTTTATAATAGTATTAAAAAAGATATTTAAAAATTAAATTAATAAATTTAATTATTTTAACTAATATCTATAATATAAAAATAAAAATTAATTTCTTTATACCTTATATATACCCTATAATTATAATTATAATTATACTTAATACCGTAATTAGGATTATAACGGTATTAATTAAAATCTACTTAAAAATATTATTAATAACCCTTTAATTATTAAAGATAAAGATATCTCTATTAATAAACTAGCTAATAAGCCTATATATAATAAGTTTAATAAATAAAACCGCTTTTTATATAATTATTTATTAATTATTTTATTTATTTAAGTTCCCTTATTAAGCTGGAACGATAATAAGTATCCGAGAAGGATAAGGTATAATATATCTTTTAAATTAATATAGTAGGTTTTGCTATATAGGACTTTTTATAGTAACTTATTAATTTTCTGCAAGCCTATCTATAGTTAGAAGCCGCTATTTTACGCTAGTAGCCGTAGCGTTAGGCCGCGCCTAGTCTATTTACGCCGGTGCTGTTAAGGTTAAAGCTATTGCGGGCTGCGAGCAACCTAGTCTAACGCCGTTAAGCACTATACGAAAGTGCCATTGCTGTATAACTTAGGCAAATATAAGTTGCTCGAAATAGGTAATGTTAAAAAGCCGCTATTACCCTGATTAAGGTTCTGGCTTTACTTAAATATATACCTATCTAGCGAAACCGAGCGATACAACCTTTTCTGTAAGATTACTCGAAAGCAATTATTTAGCCGAAACCGAGATAATAGTTAAGCTTAAACCACTATTTATATACGCTTAAAACCTAGATAAGGCCATTATATTCCATTATCTGGATATATAGATTTAATAGCTTATAAACAGCTATAGAAATAAACTTTATTTATAATAAATAAATTTTTACCTAGGTAAGAAGTTTTCTTACTAAGGTAAAGGAGCGTAAAGATAAAAACCCTTTTTTATCCCTATAAATCGATATATTTATTAGCACCTTAGAGATATATAAGGTTTATTTTAAAGAAATAGATAAGTTTATTGTTTATAAAGTAAGGATAAATAAGCCAAATAGAAAAAGGAAGGTTAATTATTTAGTACGCTTTTTTAAGAAGGTTTACCTTTTATTTAGATAAATTAAAGAGATAAAGCCTAGTTATAGAAATATAATATAGTTAAATAGAATTTAGTTTAAAAAAATATAATTATAGATCTTTTAACCTTATACCTAGAAGGGATATAATTATTTATATTATAATTAAATATAATATAATAATAATACCGGTAAATTTAGTATTAAAGCTTATATTATTATAATTAATAACTCGGCTAATAAATTTACCCTTAAAATATTAAAAGATATTTAAAGCTTTTATTATTAAGAATTTAACTATAATTTTATTAACTTCTTTAAAATAAATTTTAAATTAAAGGTAATTAAGCGGGAAAATTAATATAACGGAAAACTTAAAAAATATTTTTATTATTAATATAATCCCTTATTTTAAATATAGATATTATTAATAATAATATATTAATTATAAAACTTATTCCTTACCCTAATATTTCGGCTTATAATATTAAGCTTATTATATTATTAAAGTAAGTTAATTTTAATCTACCTTTTTAATAAGATATTTCTAAATTAAAGCTATTTACTATATCCGGAAAATTAAAAATACCACTTAGGTAAAATAACTTAACTATTTTTTTAACTTATAATAATATTATAAAATATCTTATAAATATTATTTTTTTTAACTTATTAAATATAACTTATTGCTATTTAATTTATTATTTAAGTTAAATTATTTATATATAATATTGCGTATTTTAATAGGTAAATATTTATTAATTATTTTAAATACCGCTTTTAATATTACTTTTATTTTAAATTTATTAATTTCTTATTATTATTTTTATTTTAAGTATTAAAAGTTAAATAACCTTATTTCGTTAATTAATATAGGTATAGGGCCTATAATTACTTATAAGATTTAATTTTTAATTAATCTTTTAAATAAAAATAAATTTTTTTAAACTATTTATAAAGATATATATATAGTAGATAACCTTTTATATAGCCTTTTACTTAAATTATTATTTTTTAAATATTACCGATTTAATATTTTTTAAAGATTTTTAAGTTAAAATAATATAATTATTATTATTAATACCGGATATAAAATTATAATAACTTATACCTAAAACCTATTTATTCTTTATTAAATAGCTATATTAAAGGCCTTATAAAACTATATTATCCTTTTTAATAAAGGCTTTAATATTAAGGTTTATTATCGGAAGCTTTTTATTTATATTAATAGTTATCTTATTTAGCTAAAGGTATTTATTAACCTTAAAGGATTTACCTTTACCTTTTTAATTAATAGTATTATTAATAGATAATTTTCTATTATTTCTTTTTTAAATTTTAGTAAAGTTTTTATTATTATTTATAAGGGTTAGCTTTTAAGCTATTTTAAGTTTATTTTAATAGCCCTTAACCTTAAAACCTTTTTTATTTAAAGAAATAAGATTTTTATTATAGTATTACTATTTATCTTATTTAATAAAATTCCGCTTAAAGAAAAAAAAGAATATATTTTAAATAGCTACCTTTTTAATATATTAATCCCAAACCTAAAATTTAATATTATTACCGCTAATATTTATTTTAGCTAAGGCTTAAAATAAATAAATAATTTCTATAATTTTATTTAATAATACTTTTAATTATTTAATCCTTAATTTAGTTAATTTAATAACGGTATTATAATATAAATTTCTTTTAAATTAAATATATATATTAATAATTTAATTTAAAAATTATATAATATATTATAACGGGATTAACTTACCTTTAATTCTATTATAAACCCTTTTAAAAAGATAAAAGTTATTAAACCTATATTATTAAGTAAAATATACTTTTATACTTTTCTAACATTTATTATTTAGTAAAATAATAAGCCTTATATAATTATAGATTTTTATTAAGTTAATATTAAATTAATTCTTTATAGTTATTCTTTATTATAATAAGATAATATTTTAAGATTTTTTAAAGGTAATATAATTTTTATTATTATAAATATAATAAAAGATTTCTTTTAATAACCTATTATAAATAAAAACTGCTAGAAAATAATATTTATTATCCCTTATTATAGTTTAAAATAAATAACCGTTAATATTATAAAATTAATAAACTTGTTTACCTTTTTTTAATAATATATAAAATATCTTTTTAGCTTTTATTTTTAATAGTTTATTTTTATTTATATTAATAATATTATTATATTTTTATATTTAATTAAATAATATCTTTAATATTTAAAGATTATCTTTATTATTTTCGAAAATAACGGCTATATTATATCCCTATTAAAATATTATTTTATATAATTAGGCTTAAAGGCCCTAGGTTATTTTATATTTTAATTAGAATTATTTATTATAATTAAAAAGATAAAGGCTATTTAAAATTTAATAATACCTTTTAACCTATAATTCCTTAAAACTAGAATAGGTTTAATAAAATATTATAAAAACTTTATACCGGATTATACTATTATTGCTAACCTTTTTAATAAGCTTAAGATATTAGGTTTTAAGGGTAATCTTAAAGCTAACCCCTAATAAGATATATATATATATTATTATAAGTTTCCTTTTTAAGTAATTTATCCGCTTATTAATATAAATCCTAATATTATTATAATATAAGAAAAGAAATAAGCTTATTATAATTATTTATAAGTAAGATATTAATATATATAGAATAAATTAAAAATTATATTAATTAATATAGTAAATCTTATATTTTTTAATTATTTAAAACCCTTTATTCTTTATATCGATATTAACGCCTTAGGTATAAGCGTTAGCCTTTATTAAATTTAAATAAATAGAAAAAATCGATTTATTTTATTTTTATCTTAAATTTTAAATTTTATAAAAAAAAAATATTTTATATTTAAGCTAGAAATATTAAAACTTATTTAAGCCTTAAAAAAATATTTTTATTATCTTAACTATAGTAATATTAAAATTATTACTAATTATAAGTTTATTAAGTATATATTTAAATTAATATTTTATTTTTTTTAAAACGCTTATTATATTATAAAATAATAATTATTTTTAGCTAAATATATTTATAAAATTAAAATTATTTATTATTTAAATAAGTTATATATAAATATTAATTCTTTATTCCGCTTATCTAAAACTATTAATAAAAATACCCCTTAAAAACTTATTAAATATTTAATAAAGCCGCTTATATAGTTATATATTATTACTTATTAATAAAGTTATAATATTTTATAATTAGAAAACTTAAACCCTTTACTTTAATTAATTTTAAAAATTATTATTATACCGCTTACCTTATTATTTAAAATAGCTAAACTTAAATCTTTTTATAAAATTAATATAGCAAATATTCCTATAGCTAAAATAATTAACTTTAATAAATATAAATAAATAACTAATAAGCTATATATATCTTTTATATTTAAATAAGATTTAATTTATATATTAATAAAGAATTATATATTTAAATTAATCTATAACCGTTTTTATTAATAATTTAATTAAATTAAAAATAGTTTAAATAATTTAAACCTAACCTTATATAACTTTTAAATTTATTTAAAAAGTTATTTATTATATTATATTAATAAGGGTATTATAAAACTTATTATATTTATAGCTTAAATTAAGAAAATATTTTATTTAATATATAATAATTATATATATATTAGTATTTATTATATTATTTAATTTTTATAAGATATAACCTTTTTCCCCTATATATAAAAAAAAGTTAAATCCTATATTACCGAATATATTATTTATAAGTTATATAGTTTTATATATTAATTTCCCTTTAATAACCTTTAACTAATTAAAACTCTTATTATTCCTTTATCTATTTTATATTTTAATTTTATTATTAGTTTATTTATATTTATAGAAAGTTATAATTATATTCTTCTTATTATATATAAAACTTTTAAATTTATTTATAAATTAATTAAAGAAATAAATTATATTATAAAGAATTAGGGTAAGATTTATATTATATATATTTATTTAAATTAAAAACTTTTAAATATCTTTATTTTAAATATAAATAAAAAATTTATAAATTTATTATAGAAAAATTTTTATAATATAGCTAGAATTAATATTTATATAACTATTATAAATTATATTACTACTAATAGCTAAGTAAAATATTTAATATAAATTATTATTTTTAGCCTTATTTCTTATATTAGCGGATTTTAAAATCTATCTTTATAAAAATAATATTTACCTTATATTCTATTTATTATAAATATTTCGAAATCCGCTTTAATTAAATAGCTGCCTTTTATTATACTTTATAGATATTTACTATATAGATTTCTTTTAATATTAAACCTTACTTTATATAAATTCGGATAAATATAATAAATAATATATAAAAAAGTAACGGAATATTTTTAAATAGCTTAAATAAAAATAAAAGCTTATTATAATAATTAATTTTAATATCTCTTTACCCTTAAAGCTAAAGACTTTATATATATAAAATTAATAAAACCGGGATATTATAGTTATTATCTAAATTATTAAACTAAATTATTTTTTTAATATATAAAGCCCTTTTAAATTATTAAAAGAATTAGCCCTTTTAAATACCGATTAAATTTACTTATTTAGTTATATTAATTTAAGAAAATTTCTATTAAATACCTATTTTCTACCTTACCTATATAAGCCTTAAAAACCCCTTTTTCTTTAAACTTAATTATAAAAGATAATTAAGAAAAGTTTATTATTAAAGCTATTATTAATTATAGCCTATTAAAAAAACTTATAAATAAAAAGCGATTTCTCTATTATAAGGTTAAATAGATAAATTATAATAAAATAACTTAAAAACCTTATAATAACCTTCTTTATAATATTTTAAAACTAATTAATAAGTATTATAAGCGTTATAGCCTTATAAAACTAATTAAATAATAAATTTCTTTATAGGTAATATACTTGCGCTATATTATAAATAATCTTAAATAACTATGCTAAAATAATATATAAAAGTAAATGCTAATAAAATAAATTTTTATTATTTTTTTTTTAATATATAATATTTATTTAAATAAGCTTTACTTATTTATTACCCCTTTATTTTTTTATTTATAGTTTTAATATAGATAATGCTATAAGTTATAAAAAGTTTTAATTATTAAACTTTTACCGCTTTAAAAAGATATATCTTCCTTAATTATTTATTTATTATAATTTATTAATAACTTATCTACCTTTATTTTTTTCTAATAACTTTTACTTTCTTTTATTTTTAACCTTAATATTACGATTATCTTATTTAACTTTACCTTTCTTATAAATTTTTTATATTATTGCTATTATTAAATTTATAAATAACTTATAACTTAATAAAGATAGTAAGCAATAATAATTATATCGCCGCTATCGATATTAATAAGCCTAATACGCTAATTAATTATAATAAAACTATTATAAATTAATCTGCCCTTTATAATAATATTATTATAAATAAACTTATAAAGAATAAGATATAGCTATAAGTTAAGTTTTTAAATTAAGTTATTTAGAAATCTATATCTCTCCCTTATTTATTTATTTTAACCGTTAAATTTAATAAAGTTAAAAAAAGTATTTATATCCTACTTATTATAATTAAACTTTTTTTTAATAATAATACCTATTTTTATATCTTAAATATAATTATAAAATAAATTATATAGAATAATATTATAGTATTTCTATATAGCTTAGCTATATTTTACCTTAAAAACCTTAACCTTATTAAGGATATTATTACCCTTTAATATATATTACCTATTTTAACTTATTATAAGATTTATAATTATAATAAAATGCCTATTAATAATTATAGTTTTAAAGGTATTACTATAAACTTTAGCTAAATTAACCTATTTTAATTTAATAAATAATTTAAAAGCTTTTTTACGGTAATTAAAAACGTTTATAAGTTCGCTTATATAAAGTATTTTAATATTAGCTTAAAGCTATTTAAGAATTTTAATTAAAATAATAATAAGAATTATAAGAAAAAGCTAATAAAGCAAATCTCCCTTATATTCGCTTATCTTATACTTATAAATAATAAACCTATTATTCTATTTAATAATAATACCTTTAACACTTTAAAATATATAGAATATTACTATTTCTTTATAACTATTAAATTTAATAATTACCTTTTTACCGATATTAAAATCTAATTTATTATTAATATCTATTATAGTAATATAAAGGTTTAACTTATTATATTAATAATACCCTTTTATTTATTTACTTTAAAGCCTTATTAAAGTATTTTTATTTTTAATAAGCTTTAGAAATATATAAAAGATTATAAGTTAGTAGCCGATTAAATTAATAATACCTTTATTATTACAGTTAATATAGTTACTAATAATATTAATATCTTTTTTATTAAATATACCTTTTATAATTTTATTATATTATAAATATTTAATATTAAGTAATTTAAAACCGATATTTATAATATTTTTATATTTTAAAAGATTATTTTTAGTATTATTATTACTAATAATTAAAATAATTTTAAAAATTAAGTGATAAACCTATTATAGTTTAATAGTAAGGCTAAGAATAATATTTATAAATACCTTAAGAAATATACTAATAAATAACTTATTATTATTAATAATCTTAAGAATATTTTTCTAGCTAATACTATTAAGCTATTAATAAAGATAAAGTTTAAAAATAACGATAATATATTTACTTATTTTAAAGATAATATTACTTATAATTTCGCTTATAAAAAATAGGCTATAAAATAATTTTAAGATTTAACCTTATAAGGTATAATTCTTTCTATAAAAACCTAAAAATATTTAATATAATATAAAGGTAAGTAAAAGTTTATAAATTATTTATTTATAATTATTATTCTTTCTTTTAATAATTAAAAGAAATTTATTAAACTTATTTCTTCTTTAAATATATAAGTTAAACTTATAATCGATTTTAATTTTACCTTTATATCTATACTAATAAATAATAAAACTAAGCTTAAGATTATTTATAATATTATATCCGCCTTTTATAATAAATTATAAAAATATATTTAATTCTATAAAGGATTAAAGTATAAGGTTTAATAAAAATAAATAAATAATTATTAAAAAATTATCTTTTTATACCTTAAGCTTAAAGTATTTAATAATAATATAAAGCTTATAAAAGATACTACCTATATATTTATTATATAACTTTAAAAAATTTATATAAATAAGGATTTATATATAAATATAGAAAAATAATAAAACTATTATTAATATATATTAAATATAGTTAAGAAATACTATATATATTTTTAAATAGCTATTAGTATTATAAGAAACACCTTAATTTTTTCCGGAATCTATATAGCCTATAATATATTATATTCCGAAATATTTAATTATTTCTTTTTAATTAAGCGTTTATATTAACCTAATTAGCTTAAAGGTTAAAATCCCGCCCCTTATATTAATTTTACCCTATATAAGCTATTATTTTATATTAATATAAAAAACTTAATAGCTATACTTAAAAATTATAAATAGGTTTTTAATATTAAAAAGTTAGTAAAGATTAAGCTTATTAAAGTTATTAATAATTATATTATAAAAGCTAAGGTTTAAAACCTATTAATAATAAAAGAATATTAATATACTTCCTTAATAAAATAGTTCTTAATATTTAAAAAATATTTAATTATTATAAATATTATAAATAACTTTTTAATTTTTTAAAAAGCTATATATAAAATATATTATTAACCGGTATTACTTAATACTTTAGTTTTATATAATAATATATTAAATATTAATAATAACGTTAATTTATATTTTATCCTATTTTATTTAAAATCTTTTATTAATAATAATAAAAAAGTTATTTAAATAATTATATAAAGTTTTTAAAAATAAAAGAATAAGATTACTAAAAGGTTTATAAATATTCTATTTTTATTTTTAAAGAATTAATTATTTATAGTTTATATATTTAACCGATTCCTATTAAAAACCTTAATTATTAAAAAAGTTTCCGGTAATAATAAAACCTTTATTTTCTTTAAGCTTATTATAATTTATATTTACTTATTATATAAAGATAACTTTATTATAATATAAATATTATAATTCTAATTTTTATAAAATAATAAAAAATAAAATAATAAATTATAAAAGAATAAATATAATTATTATAATATTAAAGTTATTAACCTTAATAATAAAAATAATTTTTTTTAATATATAATAGATAAGATTAATAACTTTATTAAAAATAAAGATATTAACTATTATAATATTTTATACCTTATATATAGCCCTATTAAATAAAAGATAATTATTATTATCTATATAATATTTATAAATACTAGCTATTATTAATATATAGAGAATATTTTAAATATAGTTAAAAATCTTTATAATTATAAATTTAATTTAGCTTACTTTATTAACTTAAATAAAATTAAAGTAAAAGCTTTAAAAAACCTTTATTAAAATAAATAGATTTAATAGGTTTATATAAATATAATTTGTAATTTAAATAAAATACTTAAGATATTATATAAAAAGATTTAAAATTTAAACTTATTTTTAAATTTACCTTTTATATTAACCTTAAAAAATATTCTTAATAAGGTTTAATAAAATATAATACTTAAATATTTTAATTATATCTATTACCCTTATAATATAATTATTATTAATTAAAATATAAATATAAATAATTTAGTTAAATATATATAAATTATATTTAATAATAAATTTAGTTTTTAAAAGTTAATTATTTATATTATAAATCTTAATACTAAATATAATATTTTAAAAAAATAATTCTATAAAATATAAAATAATAATATTAAAGAATTCCCTAAATTTATAAATCTTATTTATATTAGCTTAAATCTTAAGATAATTAAAAAGTTTTTTTAAAAAATAAATATATTTTTATATTATAAATTTAGTAGTATTTATAAGCTTAAAAATATAATTTATAAAAAGCTTAACTTAGGCTTTTATCTTATTTTATTTAAAGAATTAATAAAGCTTAATAACTTAAACTATACCTTTACTTATAAAAAAATAAAAGCTTTAAATAATAATATTAAAGATTTTATTATTTAAATTTTAAATAAGGTATAATTAATTATTTATATATTTATTATTATATAAAACTTATTTTATAAAAAGCTTTACCGCTTAAATATTATTATAATAAATAAAGCTTTATATAAATATAAGCTATTAATTTATTAGGTATAATATAAACTTAATATACCTTTAATTATCTTAATTAAAGATTACCGGTAAAATAAGCCTTTTATATTTAATAAATATATTAAAAAGAAAAAGTATAAAAATATTTTCTTAAATTAATACCTTATACCTTTTTTTTAATATATTTTTATAGTTAAATTAAAATAAGTAATTTTTTTATTTTATAACTAATATTAATATAAATTACTTTATAATATATCTTTAAACTTATTTTATAATAAATAAATAATCTTTCTATATAATATTAATAATTTTAAGCCTTTTAAAAATATTTAATTTATATTTATATAGTAGTTAATTAAAAAGTATTATTATAAAAAATAAAATAAATAAATTAAAAATAAAAAGATTATTAATTATTTTATTAATAATTAAATTTTTATTTTATATAAATTTATTATATTAAAGAAAGATTATAAAATAGTTAATATTAAATAAATCTAAATAATAGCTAAACTTATTATAAAGGTTTATTAATTTAATATTTTAGGATTTAATAGCTAGATATATTTAAATATTTATATTATTACTTTATATAGTAATAAAGTTTATAAAATTAAGCTTTACTTTAATAAGCTATTTAATAAAGAAATTATTTAAAGTTTTATTAATATTTATATATAAATTAGCTTTATTAGCAGAAAATAAAATATAGTTATTTTAATTATAATTTATAATTAAATAATAAGCTTTTTTATTAAAATTAACCGCCTTAATATTATATTTATTAAACCTAAATAGCTTTTTATTAATATTTTTTATATTAATTATTATAATAAGCTATAAGGTTTTTAAGCTAAAGTTATTAACTAATATAAAATTATTTAAGATTTATATAGTATATAATATAAAGATTTTAAAAATTAAAAATATATTTATTATATTTATTACCTTTTTTATAATAAAGTTTATAAAAAGACTTTATTATATATCTTTTATAATAAGAATTATTATATTTATAATTATAAAAATTTAAAATAGCTTTAAGCCTTAATTAAACCGAATAAGCTTAAGCTACTTATCTTTTTTATAAAAAATAATATTATTAAGATTATTAATAAAATTATTAATTTATATTATAAACCTTTTTAAGAAATAAAATTTAATTTCTAATAAAATAAGGTTTTTAATTAATAATAAATTTTAAATATTTATTTATTTAATTTAGAATTATATATAATTATTATAAATATATTAAAGAAAAGTAAGGTATTAAATCTTTAATTAGAAATATTTTTAAAATTTAAAGATAAAAATAAAAAGAAAATTAAAGCTTTATTTAAAAATAATAATAATATAAACTATAATACTAGAATATTAATTTAACTTTTTATAAAGCTTAAGCTTAAAAAGAAATTAAATATATAAATATTAATTAAAACGATTTATAATAATATATATAAATATTAGAATTTATTTAATATTAAAATAACTTTTATTAAAAAAGCTATAACTAATTTATACTTTATTTATAAAGCTATAATTAACTTTTAAATAAATAATAATAAATCTTTAATTAATAATAAATAACCTTAAATTAATAATAACCTAATAATTAATAATAAATAACTTAGAATTAATAATAATCTAACCGCTAATAATAAATAGTTTTAAATTAATAATATTAACCCTATAGCTAATAATAATAAATATTAAATTTATAATTTTAAACTTAAAGATATTATTAATTATAATAAATACCCTAATAAAGAATAGTAATAATATATAAAATTATATAATAGAAAGTAAAATTAAATTATATAAAATAGAAATAATAATAAATATAGATAGATACTTATAAGAATATATATATTTTTTAAAAACTGGGTATATTAGGGGGTAATCTTAATCCCTATACTTTAGCAGATATAAATAGCTGCTTATAGGCTTTTTTATAATTAGTTAGTTAGTTTATTAAAATATATATAATATATACTTTAGAATACCTTTAATTAAATTGGCTGTTTTACCTAAAATAGGTTGCCTTTAATTAAGATCGAAGCCTGTGTGTCTATTATAGAACGACACCTGGGTCCTTAAGCCCGAGGTCACTTGGGGCCTGTACGTATATCAAGACTCGCAGGCATTGAGACAGGACATGTCTGAGGGCCAGCCTTGTGTGCCGCTGACCCTCGACGTTGGTGTCCTCGACATGGCGACCTGCGAGCCCCTCGAGAACGTCATGGTGGACTTTGGCACTGCAATGCCACCGGGAGCTACTCCAGTTTCACGGCGCTCAGCCCAAATACGCCGTTCTTGGAGCTGCTCCAGTCACTCAACATCTCCTCAGATGACTGTGCGTGGTTATCTCCCCGGCCCAGTCTACTTATCTTGGTGAAAATCAAGATTGTCGCCACCCCCCAAGCCTTGTGTCGGTGTACTGACATATCGCAGACAGCATCGGCGTTACCGATCTACACACCGACGACACGACCTTCCTGCGAGGCATGTGGCCCACGTAAGTACGAGCCCTTCACTGCTCCGGTTGCCTGTTCATCTTCTATGAGAATCTTGCAGGATTCATTGCTTCGGGCTCTGTATCAAGTGACTAACGCATCAAAAAGTGAGCAGAACGGCATGATGGAAATGAAGACGGTATTCTCAGGCTTCAATGTCGAGCGGGCGATCCACATCCACGTGCAGGTGTACAACAACTGGGTCCTTCACGGGCACGGCAGCCTCTCATCGGGCGACATCGTCTCAGCCGGTCAGCTGTACTTTGACGAGGAGCTTGAGGAGCAGATCATGGCTCTGGACCCTTACGTGACGCATACCGAGATCAACCGCACAACACATGCCGTTGACAACATTTATGCTGATTCGTTTGCTGGGGGCTACGACCCCATTGTCTCCACCGTTGCGGCCGATGGTGAAGACGCGACCAAGGGAATAAGTAAGTGACCTTGGGCCCTCTGAAAAATACCTGTTGCATTCACGTTCATTTTCGCTTTGATGGTAAGATCAAGGCACATTTTACTAAGACAATACTAGTTGGATATATCACTACTGGCGTCGATACTACTGCTGTTGAGACCCACAGCTTGGGTGGTCCGGATGAGCCAGTTGATGAGAATGGCCATGATATCTAGGAGGTATTGCTGGGAACAGGCGAGAATGGCCTGTAATAGGAGAAGAAAACGTGAACTAATCTGTCCAACTCGGGAAGATATGCTTGTCCGCTGAGGAAATCCCCAGTACGTGTAGATCTAACAGACTTTCGCCACATGAACCTGAGACTTGATGCCTGTGCCTGATATGATTTGACCTGATCCGATCTGTTTTGCCCAAAATTGTCTTTTGCCCACTTATGCAATCGAGGATAGACTGGAAGGACGGACCCTGGAGCAAGCTTGCCCGGGGCCGCCAGGAGCACGGCACGCGGTGAATGAACCAAGCACGATTGACTCGGGTCGTTTTCAACGGCGTGGGTCTCGGGTCTCGCCCCAGCAAGCCCAGCCGCTGTGAATCCGGGGTGGGCAAATCAGAGGCTGCCCAATGCGATCCTAGCAAGTCACATGCGAAAACAGGAAAAAGAGAAAAGAGGGGCGGTACTCGTACTTGCATACGAAATACGTTTGCGCGTCTGTACTGTACATGGCTACAGTACAGTGCAGGACAAGAGCTCCACAGATGATCGCCGTCCTGGTGTGAGCCAGCCAACTGGATCGAGCGGCGTCGCCCCGTCTGGCTGTCTGGGCCCCCTGTCTGACCCTGTGTGTGGGTTTCTCAGATCCCAACCATTGCCATGCACACTATCACATACTGTACAGGTCTACGCAGTACTCCGTACATGTTTATCGATAGGGAGCAGCAGCAGATGGCATGTGAAATCCGTCCTGTCGTGTCGCGCCCGCCTTCGACCAGCTGACACCTGTCTCTGCCCGCTGGCTGGCTGGCTGACCGACCTGACCGACTGACTGACTGTCTGCATACTTTTCGCCCACAGAGCATATTTGCTGCGTCTTGCTCGGCGGGGCTTGCAGACGCACCACTGCACTGCAACCTGCATGTGTATTCGTTCCGCGTCTATCGGCAGTTTGATTTCATCCGTCCGTTCGACTCGTTGCGTTTTTCCATTTCTCTCGGCGTCTCTACTCCTCCTCCTCCTCCGCCTCCTCTTCCACCTCCTCACCCTCGCCCTCCTTCTCGCCCTCCTCCCCGGTCTAAACCCGGACCCACCCTCCTTCGCAAAGCTTCTTTCCAAATTGTTGAGCCCGGTTGCAACCTCCGAGCTGTCACTGGCCACGCCGTCTTGAAGGGATGCCCAAGCATTCTTGCGCTGTATCATATTCAACATTGCTACCTCTTTCCCCGCGCGGGCCCTCCCACACCTGACACGCCTCACCAAAACCGAATTTAGCTGGCATTGGCATTGGCATTGGCATTGGCATTAGCATCTGCATTCCGACACACACGAGACCAGCCTAGCTAGATTGGACATGCCGTGGGCGGAGGCAAGACATCAAGACCTCTTCTAGACGATAAGTTGAGACAAGATTTCAAGGGTCCTCTCATATCATACGAATACTGAAAACGTCAACACACCCTCCGCCCTTCCGTCCCACATCTTCCTCTCGACTCGGCCGCACACATCGTCTTCTTCCTACCAGCTGACGTCCAAAAAGACATTCTCACCATGTCGGATGATGGCGGCCCACGTCTATTCCGGCCCACACCCCGCCGGCCTTTCGAGCTTGGTCTGATGAGTCCGACACCCCCCGACGACGACTCCGCACCACCCAGTCCGACCTCGAACGCGAACCAAAACTTTCTCGACCCCCGCGCCTTCACCAGCCCAGGGGGCTCAATCAGCCGCGACGCGTCCTACAGCAACCTGACCAGCTCCACCCTCGCCGGCATATACTCCCACAACATATCCGGCTACCCAGCCAGCGACACAGTCTACGGCTCAGAACCCCCCGACACGCCCTGGGGCACGGGTGCCGAGACACCCGCCACAGCCGCGAGGGGGTCGGTCGACGAGAGTATATACAAGCTGGTCAAGGACCGCTCCTCCCTGCTAAAGAGGCGGAGGTCGTCTGCGCTGTCCAATCGTTCCGGCCACGCGCTGCAGCAAAGCTCACCCGCGCAGACGGCCTTGTCGCTCGGCCTCCGGACATCATTCCTGTTCTTGCTGGGGCTGGGCTATGGCGCGATCCTGTCGCGGCTGTCCACGGAGCAGCAGTGGGCCCCGTTCCCAGTCGAGGGGATAATAAAGCACCGATACGACTCCGCATACCTCGCCTGCTGGGGCGTCTTTGGCGTGGCTTTGGGCAGCCTGCTGCCCTGGTTTGATGGGAAATGGGAGCAGGCATTTGAAAAGGTAGATGACGAGGCCGAGGAGGGTTTCAAAGAGGAGGAGGAAGAGCCCGGGACGGACTGGGCCCTTGTGGTCCGTGGAGTTGGTGCCTTTGTTGGCATTGTTTTTGCAATTGTGAGTCGGCTCTCTCACACATGTTGCCATGCTTGCGGTAGCCAACTAACCCCTGCACAGAGAAAAGTTCCATGGGCATCCACAATGCAGGTGTCCATGACACTGGCCATGGTCAATCCATTCCTATGGTACCTGATCGACCGGTCAAAGTCTGGGTTTCTGCTGTCCGCTGCCGTTGCCTGGGCTGGTTCGATGGTCCTCATCGGGTTCGACCCCGATATCGTGCCTGCACCAGCTGGATTTTCGCCCGAGTTCCTAGATCGAAACCACACGGGCAGGAGTGGCGGCGAACACCTGATGCTCGGTGGGCTGGCTACTCAGAAGACTATAGAGACAGGGATCTGGGTGCTGAGCGTGCTTTTCTGCAGCTGTGTCTGTTTTGGGAATATCGGCAGGCGGTTGGCCTTGAACAGATCAGCAGCGGGTCGCGGTAGATGGGGCGGACTGAAGTGACTTTTAACCCTGCGATCCTTGTTGTGACCTCTTCTGGCTAGGGGTTGAGATTCCTGGGCTGCTGGCGTCTTGTATTTTCTGGTGATTAAGCTTGACTAGATTTCAAGTACAAAATTGCAGTGTGGTCGCTCGAGACCACAACACCATGCTGATCGTTCATGTAGACTGATCGACAGCGGCCCTGGTTGACTAGCACAGATGAAGCAAAGCTTCGTTCATTACACCACCAGTCCAGTGGAAGAGCTCGCGTCTGTTTCGCATCTGGAAGCGGTGCTCACTCGTTTGGATCATCGGGAGAGACCGAGATCCATGATCACTGTTATAATTAGGCAATTTTGTGGCAAGACGGACATGCGCAATGGCTTTCATTGCTGGCTCACTCGTCGTCACTATCTCCGTCTTCCTCTCCCTCGTCTTCCTGGAGCTCATCCTCGCTCTCCTCAACGCCTTCCGGCCGGGGTATCATGACAAATGCCTCCACGCAAGTGATCCTGTTCTGGGTGTCGTGAGTCCCCAGCAGCTTTCCGGCCTGGGGCGCCTCCTTCCTGGCCTTGGGCTGCAGCTCCTCCCGCGTCAGTTCCCAGACCCTCAGCTTCCCGTCGCTGCTCGCAGTCGCGATGAACCACACGCCCGGCGCATCATCCGACCGCACAACCTTGAAGTCCTTGACCCTGCCGGCGACGCCCGCGGCCTTGCCTCCGACCTGCGCGAGGAGCTTTGCCCGCGGGAGAGGCGCGGACTTGCCATCGGGAGCCTCGCCTTGCTCCAGGTCGGCGAGCTTGGTCGAGAAGAACATGACCCTGCCGTCTTCGGTCGACACCGCAAACACCGTATCTTCCGTGCCGTCACCGACCTTGACGTAGCCGAACTCGTGTATCTTGGTCCTAGCGTCGGCCATGACCCTGCACCGGACCCTGCTGTCCATGCCGAACACCAGCACGTCCCGGTCGAAGCCGACGGCGAACTCGTCGCCGGACTCGTCCGAGGCGCCCCACACGACCCTCCTCCCCTCGCCGGTGGAGTGCCTGCCCTCGCCAATCTCCTGCAGCGTGCTCCTCCCGAACTCGAGGGCGCCGGCCTTCTTGCCGGTGACCAGGTTCCACAGGCGCATGCAGCGCTCGCCCTTGCTGACGCTGATCATGACCTTCATGCTGGGGTGGACGGCAAAGTCGTTGACGCCGCTCGGGGTGCCGCCCATGGGGGCGGTGTCGCCGCTGGGGCGGCCCTGGGCGGCGGGCACGGGGGCCTTGATGGTGGACAGCAGGCTCCAGTCGCGCACGCGGGTGACGGCGACGGTGGAGTCCTCGGAGCTGGACAGCAGCTTGGAGCGGGTGGGGAAGGCGAGCCTGGTGACGGTGCTGGAGTGGTGCATCAGGGTGCCCAGCTCCCTGTTCTTGCTGTTCTCGAGGATGGGCCGCTTGGCGATGGTGGAGAGGAGCTCCTGGTCGGGCGAGGACTTGGTGGACGGGGGGTGCGCGGACAGGTTGTAGACGTTGATGCGCTCGTCAGTGCTGCCCGTGGCGAGCATGACCTTCTGCGACTGGCCCGGCGCGGGGGCGCTGGGGGGCGAGAGGGCGAGGCATCGGATGGCCGAGGTGTGTGCGTTGAAGAGGAAGGAGTCGGCGAAGTGTACTTTTGAGGGGGAGGGGCTCGAGGGGGGCTGAATGGTGGCTGTGACACCGTGGAGGACACGGTCGTAAGAGCCCGCTATCAGCTGTATCGTTATGGGCGAGTCGGTGTGTCTTGATTGCTGGGTCGTCTCGTCGGTACTGGCACTTGCGCTGTTGCTGGTGCTGTTGCTGGCTTTGGCGGGCTTGCTCGCCCGGGTCTTCTTTGGCTGCTGGGGGCCACTGCCGTTGGGCTTGACTTTCTTGGATTCCTGTGGCTTCGGAGCGGGCTCGCTCTCGGCCACTGCCTGATGCTTCCTCTTGGCCATCCTGTGAGTCCTTAACTTGGTGGGTACAACGTGTATTGGGCTGGATTGACTAGACGGTGATCGCCCGCACTGGATGGGCGACATGATGTCCATGTTCAGAAGTCCGAAGATTGGAAGCTATCACAGACTTTTTAGTGGGTCCCTGGACAGTCCGGCAGGCAAGGAGGATGATCTTCACAGGGGCAGGCATGGGCTGCCTGACTTGGTACAACCTAAAAGAAGCATACCTACGGAGTACACAAGATATGGTCTTTCTGGATGGTTAAATCCATTTTTAAACTTTCTGACTTCGGCTGCACTTGACCACATGTTCGTGCGATATGCTTCGCTTATTGCTGTTGGAAATCTCAGGCGATCCGATAATGCATTCTTCGTCTTCTGGAAGACAACAACACAGCGCGTGCAGGCCAAGAACGGCACAGCCTTAATCTCGTAGACTATTGCCCTGCCAGCCATGTCGGCGCCGCCCTGGCCTGCCCTGGCCTGCCCTGGCCTGCCCTGGCCTGCCCTGGCCTGCCCTTCGCGCTCGTCCCTGAGTACGTACGCCCCGTCCAGAAATAAGTTGACGGGAGTGCCTCCGTCCCGTGGGGTTCCGTCAAATCCTTGTCAATTGAGGGCAGCAAACCGGCCTCGTCCTCGTGTCAATCCTCCAATGGGCTTTTGGCCAAAGTCATCCCCTTTCGCGGGTGGGTCCTGAACGCGCACGCCTGTCGTCCAGTTCAAGACCATCTTTCCTGGTCACTACACCGGCCGCGCTATTCACACCCACCTGCTCGCACATACCAACGCTACTGTCCAGAGCAACGGCACTATCAGCGTCTGGAGCAAGGCTGTATCGCACACTGGCCAGCTATTCTGGCCAGAGGACTTGCGCCAGAAGTCGAGACCCTGGAGCCGTACTCCCTCAACACTGTTGCTGTGACGACAAACGACGAGGACATGTGGTATGTATCCGGGTCCCTTGATTTCTATCCAAACACATCCCATGAACAAATGACTCAGGGCTCCTCTTTCTGCGGATCCGTCTTTCGACCCCTTCCCGCAATTCGTTTATCTCGGCGACGACGTCTCCGACGGCCTGTTCGCATGGATTCAGATTGGTATCAACTCCACAGCCGACTACCAGGATGGCGACTACTATGGTCTGGTGGGCTACCTCGATGCCGAGGGTGGTCACGCTTTCTCCGGCGGCTCTGGAATCGGTGGCGGCGGCTCCGGTGCTACGCCTTCCGGCGCTGCGCCCACCGGTGTTGCACCTTCGTCTTCGTCTTGATTTTAGACATATTTTCATGCCCGGTAAACGAGGTTGTTAGTTGTATATACTCAAATATGTCCATGTTTTGGAGATGGCGAATTCTCTCTATGAGCCACCGGAATAGATTTAGAAACATCACATGTACTGAAACTCCTTCTACCGTCTTTTGATTCTCAGCGATGATTTCACATAGTGAGACGTGTAGGTAGATTTGCTGATCCCCACTGTCCAAGCTGACTGCAAAAGGCATTGACATGGCCGAAGAGATCCTGTGTTGTGCCGTCTATAGCGTCGAATGCCGTCAAACTCGCAAAGAATAACATATGTCTTGGTCTGTCCACAAAACACGTGCGCAGACTTCAGAAAGCAGTGGGGGATCCGGCCCGACCACGGCTATCATCACTGCCTAGATTGGTCTCTCCCCGTAGTCAACTGAATCGATGCACTAGAACTTTGTAGAGGAGAATGAAAAGGACCGTAAATCATACTGTTGCTTAGTAGCCGTGGTATAGTTGCTTGTTTTGAGCGAGAATTAATTCAAATAAGTTTAAAGTAAACAGTGTCGGCGAAAATGAAAATTTGTACCAACTGCACGCACTGCCAGTTTTGACTTTGTCCGAGAGATGTCAATTAGCACGAGAAAGTTCTTAATTTGAAATTGTTGGCCCACAAGTTGATGGAGCGTACGTAAGTCCATTTTTCTGCGATAAGACTCATCTCCAGACTTGTTGATGACCCTGCTACAGACAGTCTACTTGGGAGACGAACGCTGACGCCTCTGCTCGAATATCTGTCCCTCTCAATACGATTCCCGCGCTCCTTTCTTTGTCCCAACTTAATGAGATTAATTTTCAAACATCTTGAGTGAGTACCAATCTAAAACTCAATGCCCTAACGCTATTACATTCTTACGAAAGTACTTAGGTGGGTCGACATAATTATAGGGCCAGTTGCATGCATAGGAGATCTATTTCATGACACCCAACAGAACTCCTCGCAAAAGCTTTCAATGCCTAAAATTCGCCTTATATAATGGCATCACAGGAAGAAAAGATGCGTCAACTATGGGATGTGAGATACTCTCGGACGGGAAGTCTAACGACAGGTCAACCGGTGCTTTTCGAACGCTTCCGGAGTTGCTGTCTGACTACAAACTCTCACAAGGCTACCGCTTTGAAGACCACAGCAATTACTCCTGCTTTTCTTCCATTTTCTTTTTCAATCTTTTACCTCCCTCCCCCTCCGTCATATTGGAAAAGAAAACCAGGGCGCTGTTGTCTGAGGAAGGCAAGGAACGATTTAACGTTCAGGGGTATCAATTCCTGTCAGAGGCCAGCGCATATAGCGAAGAAGCATTGATTGTACGAGGACTATGGCAACTCTCGGAAACGATTCTTGGAAAACCCTGGGACTTGTCAAAGGAGAAGGGGGCTTTGGTGCGTGATATGCAGAGATACACCATGTTCAACCTGCAGGATGTGCTGTTGTACAAGTTGTATGACAAGGTAATATGACTTCAGATAGCCAACAAGTATAAGAGGTGTTGTTTAGCGGAAGGCTTTTGCTAATATATTTGCTAATGCAACCTGGCTCTCATGTCAATCTAGATCCGGGGAAGACATGCCTGATGAGACATGCAGTTTGTCGGCAGCTTGCAACTGTCGATCAGCGAGAAGCCAGGTAGTGGCATTGCAATAAGCGGGATGCAAGACTCCGCAGCTGCAGGGTTATCAGTAGTTTTGTGTACTGCAGCCAATTGAGGCCCTCGGTGCGAGCTGAATATGGAGTTGTAGCATGCCAGCGACGGGGTCTCGCAAGCGAAAGGAAGCTTGGCGGCCGGGAAAACTACTCAAGGGAGACCCAAGTGTCGTCTTGGCGACGCGTTTCCATTACCACGTACAGAAGGTGCTACGCCGGGAGACCTACCAATGTTTGTGCTCTGTTGGAACGTCGTGATAAGGCGCCATTGTGAGCGAGGAATATTGCAAGGGGCGTGGCCAGTCTCACCTCTGATTATGGCTTGCTGTACATACAGCAGATACATATATAGCCGTTGGGCACCGCGACTCTTAGGGGACATTATGAGCACCCACGCTGTTCACTCCCTGTGGAACTCCTCGTTGCATTGAGCATCGTCTTGTGCTGCTCGCCATTAGAAATCATCCCTGGAACAATGAGGTCGTCAATGCAGCTGCTGGCCTTTGTGTCGGCTGCCGTACTCGCCGTGCCGGCTCAGGGCTCGCTTGCTCCCACGAGGAGATATGGCACACCTGGAACGCTGGTAGATGATGTAGGCTGAACTTTGCCTCACGAGAGTGTCGCCACGACACTGACAAGACGTCTCTCACAGAAAGCTCTACAGGACGCTGTTACAATTGAAGGGCTTCTTGGTCTCGCCCAAGACCTTGAGGACATTGCATATGCAAGTGAGGGCCGCAACCGCGTCGTTGCTAGCGAGGGACACAATAACACCGTCAAGTATTTGGTCGAGCAGTTAGAAGCGCTTGATGGCTATTACAACGTCGAGCTTGACCCGTTCCAGTACACATTGCAACAGGGACTGGCGAATTTCTCCGTCAATGGCGTCAACTACAGCTCCGCCGGTCTTGAATATTCCGCCGAGATCAGCTTGGAGGGCGTGCCTATTGTCCCAGTGGCAAACCTAGGATGTAGTGCAGTAAGCTTCACATCAAAAAAGGCGGAATATGCTGAGCCAGCGCTAACGTCTCTCGAAGGAGGACTTTCCGGCAGACGCCTCGGGGGCCATCGCTCTGATCTCAAGGGGCACCTGCACTTTTGCCGACAAGTCCTATCTCGCGGCCCAGTCTGGGGCCGTAGCGGCAGTCATCTACAATAATGTGGAAGGGCTTTTCGCATCCGGCACGCTCGGTGGTGAGAATGCCTCGCTCGTCGCCACTGCGGCAGTGTCACGGGAAGATGGCCTTGCTCTGGTTGCGTCGTACAGCAATACCACTCTGGCTGGCGACCTGGACATTTTCACTGCATTCAACACTATCTACAGGTTTGTCAAGACCCTATGGGCTCAATTAAGTTGAAAGCGCAGCTGACACTGCTCCCAAGCAACAATGTGATCGCGACCACTGCCCATACCAATTCCTCGGACATCCTCTTCCTGGGCGCACATTCCGACTCGGTTGAAGCTGGCCCAGGCATCAATGACAATGGAAGTGGGTCTTCTGGTATCCTTGAGACAGCCATACAGTTGGCCAAGGGGGGATGGAGCACCGTTCCGACCATTCGCTTCGGCTGGTGGACCGCCGAGGAGCAAGGTCTCCTCGGAGCAGAGTCTTACGTTGCCAAGGCATCTGCCGCAGAGCTTGCCCGCATCAGGCTGTATTTGAACTTTGACATGATAGCCTCGCCCAATTTCAAGCTGGGCATTTACGACGGAGATGGCAGCGCATTTGGGCTGTCGGGCCCGCCTGGCTCTGACCTCACGGAGGCGTTGTTCGCAGAGTGGTTCGAGAGCATCGGCCAGAACCATTCTGCTTCTGAGTTCAACGGCCGTAGCGACTACGGACCGTTCCTGGACGTGGGTATCCCGTCTGGTGGGTTGGACGCAGGAGCAGATGATATCAAGACCGAGGAGGAAGTGGAGCAATTCGGGGGCACTGCTGGGATTCAGGCAGATCCGAACTATCACTCAGCCGCGGATAACGTCACTAATCTCTCACCAGAGGCGTTTGAGATTATGGGCAAGGGTATCGCACATGCAGTGGCCTTCTATGGTGCCAATGGATTTGTGGGATACCCGGAGAGGAACTCAACGGCGAGTTTGAAGAGCCGGAACTCGGTTGAGCGCAAGCCCAGACAGACGGATTTGCACCCACGACGACTCAAGTCCCAGTTCTAGTTGAGCTGGTTCCGAATTGTGTTGAGCCAACATTGAAGAAGGCCTGTGTCAACATTGTCAGTTATATCAGAAATCTTGCCTCGTCGACACATCTCGGTGTCACTGCGACTTGTCTTGGAACTCGTCCCGTTACGAGTGCTTTTGCTCTCCTTCTGTTTCTGGAGTGCCCTGCAACTCGTTGTGAAACACTTTGGCTCAGGCGCATGTAAGTTTTACTTTTCGAGCACTTGTGAGTTGAAACTGGTACAGGCCTTGCGGGCTACCAGCATCACTGTCATTGTTTGCTTCTTGATCACGCCTAGGGATGGTGATGTGGTCCTCAGTGCTTGTATAATCTGACCTAGACCTTGGACACAAAAATTCGCCTTGGACCTTTCAGTTAAATTGTGACCATTTACAGCTACGAAGGTGCTCGGC
This sequence comes from Diaporthe ilicicola, assembly GCA_023242295.1. Taxonomy (NCBI): domain Eukaryota; kingdom Fungi; phylum Ascomycota; class Sordariomycetes; order Diaporthales; family Diaporthaceae; genus Diaporthe; species Diaporthe ilicicola. The sequence continues at coordinate 59,762 of JALPVH010000048.1, read as the reverse complement.
TGGGGAGAACATGTGCGGAACAAGCCTCGTCAGTCCCTCCATATCGTAAATGTACTGCAATTGTATGTCAATGTACCTCAAGATATGACAATGACGAGTTGCAATGCAGGAGTTGATGCATCTTGGCCTTCATGTGCAGGCTGGAGACTGCTTTGATGTACCTAGGTACCTTGGTAGGTATCTTGGTAGGTACTTAAGTAGATAGATATAGTCGTACGGTGCAAATTGTCGCTTGAGGCTGCCAGCTGGCGGCCAGCTGAGCCTTGGCCGTCGGACTGCGTCCTGATAAGATAAGGATTTTTCTCTGGGAGTGACATCAATCAAGACGGGACGCCGTCGAGTCAACCGGCGAAAGAGCGCGCAGCACCTTGTTGGATTGCCCTGCGTGCTTATTTGGGAATCAGGATGGGAGCCTAGCAGGACGGGCGATGTCGACTGCTTTAGTTCTGCGCAACACTTTCGAGAGGGCACCGCTTCGTCGCTTTTCAATACTAAAACGTCCTCCTCTGCTGCGCAGCAGACTTGCCCAATCGGCCTCGCGCAAGGCAACGATCCCGCCCAACTTATTCGGTCCCAACGTCCGCGTCCTCGACCTGCCAACCCCGTACTCCAAGGCGATCCAGCTCAGACACCAGGGCAGACCTCACTGGCTGCTCGTCCAGAAAAAGGGCAGGGATCCACTGCCTGCGAGCCATTTCGAGAGCGCGGTCGACACTCCCGGCAGCAACTTCTCACATCCAATGCTCAGCTGGGTTCAAATCGTGTCCGCCCCTACGGCGGACACGCCGGGGGCGTGCATTGTTGTTCACTTCGATAAACGGCGGTACATATTTGGCCACGTTTCCGAGGGTACACAGCGTGTTATGACCCAGCGGAAGGTTGGGCTCGGCAAGCTGGATGAGCTCTTCCTCACCGGGCCTGTGACGTGGGGGACTACTGGTGGTCTCCTGGGCATGATCCTCACCATCGCTGACGTCGTAGCCCTACGAACGGAACCAAATAACACTGCAAAGAAACTGAAGAAGAAGAAAGACCAGGGGCTATCGTTCATTCCGAGCCTGAAAATACATGCAGCCGAGAACATCATGCAGATGCTCGCCACCGCCCGGCGTTTTATCTTCCGAAAGGGCATGCCGTTGAAGATCGACGAGATACGCCATCAGCCAGCACCGGGCAGGGCTGAGCTGAGAGCTCCCGATTTCGAGGACTCCAACGTCAAGGTCTGGTCTGTGTCACTGAAGCCAGAAGGGCAGTCCAAGTCGCAGGGGCGTAAGAGAAGCCACGACGACATGCTCGCAGACGAGAACGGCCAGTCGAGTGGCCAAAAGCTAGGCGACCGGGAGATTGAGGCAAACCGCCAGATCATCAAGTCTGTCGTCGACCACATGTTCGATTCAGCCTGGGAGCTTGACGCTCTTGTCGAGACGACGCTACACCAGGTCAAGCTTCCGGCCAAAATCTTCGTCAAGGGTCCAGATGGCAAGATCACCAATTACAACGGACCAATGCCGGGAGATGCGGGCCCTGTTCCAGACATACCAGTCTTCACGCGTACCCCCTGGCCAGCAACAAGGTTAGCGCAATTGCCCCCCACATCACCTTCGAAGCAGTCCTTGTCCTACATTGTCCTCGGGCATCCACGAAGGGGCAAGTTCCAAGTGCAGGAGGCCCAAAGACTGGGAGTGGCCAAGCGCGATTATGGGAAGCTTACCGCTGGAGAGACGGTCAAAGGCGCGGACGGAGTCGATGTGACACCAGAGATGTGCGTCGCGGAGTCGATTGAAGGCCGTGGCTTTGCTGTGATTGATCTTCCTGACCTGTCATACGTAGAGCCATTCTTGGCTCGACCAGAGTGGACCACAGAGTCGCTCGTGAAGACCATCGATGTCATGTACTGGATCTTGGGGCCCAACGTCGTCCAAGACCAACGGATACAAGACTTTATGAAGAGTCGCCAGCCAGTCAGACACAACGTTTTCTCCCCGGAGACAAGCCCCAATTGTATTTCCATGGAATCTGCAGCGGGCAACCTGATCCAGTCTAATCGGATAGACCCTGATCGATTCCCCCTACCGGTCTATAACAACAACATCCAAGGAGAAAGCTCAGATATCTTTGTATCAGCGCGCACAGGTGCCAAGGTGCAACTGGCACCCCGTGTCCTATTCCAAGATGAGGAAATCCTGCCTCCGATGAATACGGTAGGTCTCGTGAGGGGCATGGACAAGAGGGTCTTAAAGATGGCGGATAAAGCGAGAATCAAACTCTCCGACCGCGTGTTCCTGGACGAGATCGAAAAGTCCGAGCAGGACATCCCAAACCGCGACGCCGAGATCATACCGCTCGGTACTGGCTCGGCACTCCCTTCCAAGTACCGTAACGTCTCCGCGACCCTCGTCCGCGTGCCCGGCTACGGCAGTTATCTTTTCGACTGTGGTGAAAACACCCTCGGCCAGTTGCGCCGCATGTACGGCGACGATGGCACGGACGAGATCCTCCGCGACCTGAAGGTTATCTGGATCAGCCACCTGCACGCAGACCACCACCTCGGCACCGCGAGCCTTATCAAGGCCTGGAAGGACGCCAGTGCCTCCGACCAAAGCCGCCTTGCCGTCGCGTCCCACGTCGGCATGATCGACTGGCTGCGCGAGTACGCAGACATCGAGGACTACGGCTTCGACCGCCTCCGACTGATCGAGATCAGGGGCCTCAACAAGGCGAACTCCAAGCAGAACCCCTACATCTTTTACTCATCTCTCAGGGACGAACTAGGCCTCACGCAGATTGACGCGGCGCGCGTCGAACATTGCCACGGTGCGCTGGCTTGTGTATTCACATGGCCGTCAGGCCTGAAAATTGCGTACAGCGGCGACTGCCGGCCGTCGTCTGCTTTTGCCGAGATCGCCAGGGACTGCACGCTGCTGATCCATGAGTCGACACTGGACGACGAGCTGCGGGAGGACGCGCTGGCCAAGAAGCACTGCACTATGAGTGAGGCGCTTGGCGTGGCGAGGGAGATGAGGGCCAGAAGGGTGCTATTGACGCACTTCTCGCAGAGGTACCCCAAGATTGCGAACTCCTCTACGGGTGGCACGGGCGCGCCGGTCGAGGACCAGGTGGTTCTCATGGCTTTCGATCAGATGCGCGTCAAGCTGGGGGATTTCAAAAAGGCCGAGCTTTTCCTGCCGGCACTTAGGAAGCTGTACGAGCAGGGTGAAGATGACGAGCCTCCAAGGGTCGACTGAGTTGGAGAGTGTGTGAGGGAGAGTTGGGTACCCGCTGACTCAAAATGCTGATAAAGTAGAAAGAAATAGCGATACTCAACTCGATGAGAATATGTATAAGACCATCACACCCAGCCACCAACCATTTGCCTGCATTCCTAACGCGCGTCTGATTTCTTTCAATGACAATAATTCGACCGAGGTATCAAGATACAGCCATACTTCGCTATTTTGTAACAGAAAATCTATGACCAGGCAACTCACTGAGGCATGTCCTGACTGCGATGAGGTTAACGAGGGAAGGGAAGATATTTTCAGGTAAGGAATTTTTCTTCTTCTTTCTATATGCCTTTCTAAAAACGACAAAGGAAAATTTCCATAGCGAGGGACAAGATATCGGAGCAAAGGTAGCAAGCAGACCAGTCGCAGAACGAGATGGAGTCAAATAAACATCAACTCACCGATCCATTAGATCCATGATGAATCAGGCATGTAGAGGCCAGAGAAGCGGCCACCGCGGCCCGCGCGCGACCTTCTCTCCTCGTCGTCTTTGGCAGTCTGCAGGCTGTACTCGATTGCGCTCCGCACGTCTTCGCCGTCTTCGCCGTCTTCGCTGTCGCCGTCGTCGCTGTCAGACTCGTCTTGCATCTGGCGCGCCAGAGCCGCATCTGCGTCGATTTGGTCCTGCCGCCAGCGATGCTGGTCCGGCCTGTCGGCAGAGTAGAGCTGCCCGACCACCGAGATGCTGTCCTCGGGTAGTATCGATGCTGTGGGCAGACTGGCACCGGCCAGCCCGTCGTCGTTGATGCTGTTCAGACCCGCCTGAAACTCCCGGCTTGACAGCGTGGTGTTGCTGCTGCTCGACGGTGCCCTGCGGTGCCTGCTGCTTCTGTTCGGACCCGGCCAGGCGGTCACGGCCGACCTGCCCACGCGGCCCATGCTTGGCTGACTCCTGTTGGTCCTGCTTGATGCGGCTGCCTGCGCTGGTGATCTCGGCACAAAGCTGATAGTCGCAGCAGGACGCGGGTGCGCAGCCGTCGCAGCGTCTTCGGAGTAGACACTCGAGGGAGTGTAGATACTATGGACCGCGTTGTCGCGGTGGTCCTCGCCCCGTGTAGCGGGTTTGTCGCGGTACGCAGAAGGGATCCGTGGCACCGGCGGCGCAATGTCGTTTCGAGGCCGGCCGCTTCCACGGGATTTATGTGTTGACTGCGTGGCGAGCGTGTGCACGCTGACATCTGTCCACTCACTCACCTGTGTTCCATCGACAGGGACAAAGTCGTTATCGTCATCGTCGTCTTCTTCACATGTGACGTTCTTGGAGAAATGGAGTGGGTTCGGGAGAGCTGATATAGCCGTCTGGCTCCGCGCCCACGTGCTCTCGATGCCAGCGGCGTTCTGGCGAAAGGCTGGGTGCTGGCTGCCGATGTCGGTGGCCCCGGAGGTCCCGACAATCTCGGTGAAGTTGTCGTACCAGCCCTGGAGGCGGTCCTGTTGCTTGTAAGCGGCGTCCGCGTCCGCCTCGTCGAATTCATCATGGTAGTCGGCGAGTAGTGGCTCGGCATCATCCGCATCGTCCCATGAGGTCCTTGAGCGAGGGTCCACGCTCAAGTTATCATTGACTGGCACGGAATGGTCATTACAAGTGCTCTTGGGCCTGGTGGTGGCCGAGGAGGCGTTGGAAGAGGCTGACGACGGGTGCTTACCTTGGTGACCATCAGGCTTCCTCGACTCCTTGCCGAACATGTCGTCCAGCTTCTTGTCAATTTCCCCGCGCGCCGACCTCACCTGGCTGGCCGAAAGGCGCTGCTCGTCGAGCCCACGCTCCAGGCGGGCGCGCTCCTTCATCCTCTTCTCGTACGGGGTGCGATGGCGGCGATGCCCGCTCTTGTGCCTCAGGAGCCTTTTCCTTATGTGGCGCACATCTCTAGCCATTCTTGTGCTCTCTGCCAAGAGCCTTTCGGCGTTGTCCTTACCAAATCGATCTAACCATGCCTCCACGAGGGGAATGAGGACCGGTGGGCGGCGCCTGTGGGACCGGCCGTACATCATGGCCCGCAGGTCACACAGTGCCTGGCCCGCTGCGCCGACGCAGCTGCAAATGCAGGCCTCGCAGTCGTTATCGACGCGAGGCATCGCCAGCCCGGGCGGGTAGTTGTCGCCCACGATCCTGGTAAAGACGTCCGAGCCGGTCCAGAGGGACAGCATGCTGTTCATCCGGTCTACGTAGTCCTGCACCTCGCCCAAGGATGTCTTGAGCTTCACGGCATGCTTGGTCGGGTTCTCCAGGAACTTCCTCACCGGGTCGAGACGGTGCGTGACCTCCTCGGAGATCAACAGGAACACCCTATGCACCACCCACGGGTTCAGGCCTTTATGCGCGGCACAGAGCACTGCGCACTGCGGGACGAGGTCCTCGATGCTAAGGTCGAGCTTCTTGTTGGTGTACATGGACAGTCTGGCCAGCCAGTCTTGGGGACGCTGAAGAGGCTTGGGTAGTTGGGAAATCTTCTCGGCTTGACGGGCGAGCCACTGCTCGGAAGGGAGACCGTCTGTATAACGTCGGGCTGATGGAGGAAGGCAGAGGAGGCGCACGAGGAGACTGATGTCCTCGCGGGTCATGTGGGAGACATGGCGGTAGCGCTTGACCATTTTGGCGGGTTCTGGTTGCTATGGCTCGCGATGATTATTATGGTGAGACCGCCCAGTTCCTTTCCTGTTTCTTCCTCTAGGGACTTGCCTTTGAAAGACACGAAATGGTACAAATACTGTGGATGTATAACTCGCTTGGGGGTCAGCAGAAGCACTGGAATATTTAATCAGAGAGCCGAAGCTTTTGATTTTATTGTAGACCACTTGCGAAGTCTTTTGATCCTGCTTCTGGGTAAATCAGCTGCAAGAGCCAGTCTTTTCACTTCGACTGTCTTGAACAATTTGCACCCATAGCGGCACACGCATCTCCAGGTTAAAGACTGAGGGCCTGTTCTTCTTTGAGCCTTCTCTTTGATGCATACTGCCTGTCCTGGTGAGGACCATTTGTCTCAACCATGTCCTTTGTTGCGAAACTGCCGTGCTCTCAGCACAAGACCATTGTGTTGTCAGCCCCCTTTTGGACCCGCCTCAAACTTCATGTCTTTGATACGATTTATGCCGTGTGCCAAAGACCGACTTTCGAGTCCGATCAGTCCAGCTGTAGCTGCCTTTGAAGGCCCCGCCGGTCAAGTCACCGTTAACGAGTCAAGTGAATTCGGGAAGACATCGATCGTTCGGCGCCGCCAAGGAATACGTCGGTGCGCCACGAGAACGGACAGGGTAGGTGTCAAGGCATCGGTGACTCCATTTCAAAGGTGGCCGTGCCGAGGTATTGATTTGACCGTGATATGATCGATGACCTGACATTTGCTCACGCAACACGTCGTTTCCGTTCCCATTCCTTGCCACCAAAAAAAGACGAAAAAATAATACCAGGCCTGATGTGTCCAACAGGTCCAAGACGAACTCCTCAACGCGCTCATGCCAGCCGTCCGCCTGTCTCCATGTCCTCGTTATAGTCTGGGACACCCAGAATAAGTAAGAGTACCTTAACAATGAGTACCTCTGTCTATCAGCCGTGCACGCTGCGAGCTGACGACAGCCCCTGACTAGCCCGCAACCTTTCCATTTTTATTTTTGCAGCTTCAGTACCGTCGTCAGGATGAGCTGTCTCCTTAAACCAAGGATGTTGCAAGGCCTGCTTGGCCGTAATGCGATGGGCAGGGTCGTAGACAAAGATTTTCTTCAAGAGATCCCTGAAGTTTTTCAAGAAAGGTGTGTTGTTGGGGATGATGTCCTGCAGAAATGTCAGATGGTCGCGCAAAAAGTCGGGTGCTCGAATAGACTCACGTCCAACTTCTTCATAGCCTTCACAAAGCGACGCGATGCCCGAGTGGTTTCAGGGATTGGATAGTCCAGTCTACCCCTCTTGAAGTATCTGTTTGATGTTAGGATATAATCGATTCCAGAAGAGAATACATGTGTGCTCCACTCGGAGGGGGCGGGGTGCCAGACATACTTGGAAGCTGGGTTGCCACCATTTCTTGTCATCTTATTGACTTGCGTAACCAGATGGCTGTCGATCTTCGCATTCACGACGTTCTCCATCATGGCTAGGTGTTCAAGATTTTCATGAGTCTGGAACAACGCGTCGCCGGTGAAGAATTCGACAAGAATGCAGCCAATGCTCCAGATATCGCATGGAAATGACCATCCAAGCCCGAGAATGATTTCCGGTGCCCGGTAGTGCCGAGTCGATACCACAGATGAGTGGTATTCATCTTGGAAGGTAGCGGAGCCAAAGTCGATCAAACGAATCTCCGTATCTAACAGGACTCGTCGCTGCGTCGCGTTGCGACTCACTTGAACCGACGAGGATGGTATCTTCCTGTTGTAGGTGAATGTCTGATAAGCACTGTCATAGAGCAAGATGTTCTCCGGCTTCAGATCAGTGTGGATCAGATTTAGATCATGCAGAACTATGGCCTGTCAGCAAAGCCCGACAGAAGCGGTGACTACGGAGAGAACTTACAAGCGACACTGGTAAGGAGCTGTCTGGCAAAACTTTGAATCTGGCTGTTAGGGAAGGGAACAAACTGATTGCCTTTCAGGAAATCGAAGACACTCTGGCCCAGCAGGTCCATGACGATGCAGATATGGCCTCGGTAGTCGAAGCAGTCACGCAGATGAATGCAACGATTCCGATTTTCCGAGTCGTTCGCCTTGAGCGTCGCCAGAACTCTGAGCTCGATCCTCGAGGCATCCCTGTACTTTTGCACAGAACGAATAATTTTGATGGCAACGAGTTCATTTCGCCTCCGGTCTCGAGCTTGGACAACTTTGCCGAATGTTCCTTGGCCGAGCATCTTGATCATTTGGTCTAGAGCGTGTAAGTACTCACTTCAACCTTGTGTTACAGCAGAAGGTAGGGAAGGCGGCTCACAGTTATCCGTAAGTTCTGCATCTGGAACAACAATGTAGTGACCGTCGCTGTCGTCCACGGTACCACTTTTGTATGACTGCGAGGATGTAGGTTAGCAAGGAAATTTTTCCAGACGCAATATAACAGATTTACCTACATCTGGGATCACTCGGACGTGGACATCGCCAGCCTTCTTGGGCGGCTGAGGTGGAGGATGGTAACTAGGATAGGCGTGCCCGATGATGGCATTCTCCCTCCGCTTAACCTCGTTGGCGACCTGCTGTCGAGTCCGCTTTCTCTTATTGCCAGGCTGTACGTCATGATCGTATTGGCTATTCGAGGATAAGGAGCCAAGTGACGTTGCAGCAGTTGTGTGAATGGCCGAGTTGGTCCTGTCACTAGAAGAGATTGTTGAGGCAGAAGGCGTCGCTCCATTCTGATGGGGGGTCGTGGTTGAGCCGTTGAGCCGGCTGTGATGGACAGGATCGTAGCGGGTGCCCGAGGCCGTGGGTGCGTCGTCGTCTCGTTTCCGCCTCTTAGGGGCGTGTCGAGCAGCAGATGTGTTGGCAGCTACAGGGCCACCGTTGACGCCATTGGCGTAGGTGTATGCGGCACTGCCGTTGGTCACGGCCTGCGAGGCCGGAACGGCAGATACGCCAGCACCGTCGGGTCCGGGAGAGTCGTCAATGACGATGATTTCCTTTGGGGGCTGGCCACCGTAGAATTTGTTCCAATCGACGGGGCTGTGCCGTCTCCTCTTTCGTGAGTCGGGCGGCGAGCCGTTAGCAGGCTGTGGCTTGGGAGCAGGCATGGTGGTGTAGTTCTGCTCGAGTATGGCAGGCAGTTCCAAGTCCTGTCGGTGGGATCGGGCTAGAGAAGAGCCACTGGAAAAGGACGACCCATTCGCGGTGGAGGAAGATGTCTGCGTGGCCGTAGTAGGGGCGTAACTCGAGGTGGAGGTGGTGTATGATGGAGGGACGCGGCTTGTCGGGGGGAGGAGCTGGTTCGCGGCGGAGCGGTAGGACGTCGACGAGGTGGCGGAATAGTATGGGAAGTGATGATGGGGATTGTGATAATGAGAATGGGGTGGCAGAGTAGCAGTAGCAGTGGTCGGCGTCGACATGATTCTGACTGCTGCTATTGCCCTGTCGCTCTGTGCAGCAGAGGACGACGACTAGGCGAGGGCGAGTGCCGTGGGATTTGGATTTGAGAGTCGTAATCGACCAGCGGCTCTCCCTGTGGAAGGTGGTTGTTGGCGGATGGGGTGGAGTGCACAGGGCAGGGCAAGGCAGGGAACGGAAGGGAACTACAGCAACCACGCCAGGGCTGGACTGACTTGCAGGCTATGCAGCCAGCGGCGGATGGGACAAGCGTGAACAGTGACAGTGCCGGGTGACTGCGAGACCTTGGTACGCCACCCTGACAGTCGGCTCCTGATCCAGACTGCAGACAGACAAACGTCGAGATCGAAGACCAAACCAAAAGGCCAGAGTAAGAAAAGCCAGAGCCAGAGCCAGAGCTCAAGTGAGGCCAAGTCAAGTCTCAAGTCAAGAGGTCGGGTCGAGGCAGGCAGGTCAGACTACCTAGTAAGTAGGGTCGGGGTCGGGGGCCTGGAAGGGCTCCAAGTCCAGGTGGTGGGCTGGTGGTCTGCTTGCCGGCTCGCACAATCGGGTGGGCTCTGACTTTGGCTTTGGAAGCCCAGGTGTCGGGGCAAGACGGTTCGAGTCGTTGGAAAGCCTGGAGAGGAAGTGTTGGTTCTGGTGACATTGATCGCAAGGAGCAGGCAAACGATGTGCAATATCCAGGTGGGTGAGTGTGTCGGGGGTATGGGTCGTGTTCGTATAGAGCAGGAGGAAAAGAGAAGACCGGGGAGGGTGGAGTTGGAGGATTCAGAGCAAGACCACAGGACAAGGCAGGACAGGACAAGTCAAATCGAGTCGAGTCGAGTCGAGTCGAAATCAGGTCAGGTCAGGTCAGGTCAGGTCGAAGTGAAATGACTGAATGGGAGCGGAGCGGGAGTGGGCGTGAGCGTGGGAGTGGGAGTGGGAGTGGTAGGTATTGGTGGTGTTGGTTTGCTTTGGCAGTTGCTTGGTGGTGGTGAGGTCAGGGTCCATCTAGAGTGCACCCAGGCCAGGCCAAGCAACGCGACGCAACGCAACCTTTTGGTTCCTGGGCCCGGAATCACTCACTGCTTCTGCAAGTTGCCAGCGGCCAGTGCTAGGGCTTTCCCACCTGCGCCGTCCGTTGTGTCTCTCGGCAAAGGGAATAACAACAAGTGCGGCCACGGGTGAAGATGATGGAAACGATGATGAAGAGACGATCGTCCGGTCCCAAGATCAATCATGCAACCGTGTGCACAGCAAGCACCAGGCATGAGTTGTATTGTGCCGTATCGTGCCGAGCGGGAACGAGTGGGTGCAATGATGAGTGCATGGGACGGACGGGTGGACGGGAATTAATTGTTTGATTGACTGATTGACTGATTGACTGACTGACTGACTGACTTACTGACCAACGTTGCAGTGCCAGTGAGCAGCGGATCCGAAGGCGACAGCCACCACTGAAAGACCATCTTGAGCCACCCACGGGTAGTCTACCTAGGTATCCACTCGATCTGCTGTACCACACTCTTACCCTAGGTACGGTACTGCGCTGCGCTGGACCTGGAACCCCCTGGCACTGGGCATCCCAACCTTCTAACTTCGAACCCTAGCGGCCATTCGTCTCCTTCCAGAGGGCTTGGAGCTGCAGCTGCAGTCGAGGCAGAATGAGGTCAATTCAGAGCGGGCCAGGGCCAGGCCATATCGGGAAACTCACTCTGCGCTGTGACGCCCTGTAACAACGCGCGCCTTTCATGGCTCAGGTCATATTACAGTAGTCCCCAGTGGAAACAAACCGAGCTGGTGGTCACCAAATGCGGGTGGGCCAGCTCGACGTCCTGGAATCCAGCTTCATGTGTTGATCACTCGGCCTTGAATCTAAGACTATATGCGCACATCGTGACTGAGAACACTGGGGTTTTGGTTGCAGTAGAGGGTCACTTGGCCGTCTTGCAGACACAGTACACCCAAGACGATGGGGAATGGAACCCGAGTCCCGATTCTTGAGTCCCAAAAAAAGCTTCCTTCACTCATCATTTGGACCCGAGCCCAATCAATGTTGCCACCCGCAACTCCAATCTCACTGAATCCCACTCCCACTCCCACTCCTGCCACTCAGCGTTCCCACTCTCGCCGCTGGTTTGACATCCAGTCCACCACCTCGGGCATTGAGGGGCAGAGGAGACGACGAGGTCCCAGTGCGACTCGATATGTCATGAATCAAAATACTCCCTTCTGGCAACATAGTTTGGGGCGAGGTGACGAAACGCACAAGGCCTGTCTTGGCTCCTGGCTCCTGGGCTACCCGGGTCGCAACCACCTCCTAGTCCAACAGGCTACAGGCTGCACACTATAGGCCGCGTTCAGACAGCACACACATACACACACGTAGACTACACACACGACGTCCTGTTCTCGTGTCAGATTGACCTGCAACTGGCGAGGGGCAGACCTCAGACCGCGAATTGAAGACAGGCCACTTGCGGAGTGGTCTTAAACACGCACGCATCATTGGCCTCCCCATTTGGAACCTGCGCCCTCCAACGACTTGACTTTAACTTGCTGCGTACTGTACAAGGCAAGGCCCACTCGAGGCACGCCTCGCTTGTTCCCACTCCTCTTACAAAGAGACGCGTCCCGGACTCGAGTGCTCCTCACTCAGCAACTACGGTAGACTACCAAAGCAATCAAAGGGACACCGCGTTTGGGCACTTTCACCGTTCCTCGCCTGAACAAGAAACGAGACAAGCCGTTAGGGAGCACAGTGTGTGAGCACTCAGCTAGTTCCAAATGACGCGAGTGGGGCCACCCCAAGATCTCGGGGAGATTCTGCACTTGCCCTCGCTGCTACCCCCCGGTGCACAGACCCGGGTACAGTGTTGTCGCTCAAATCGTCACGGCCCATCCCATCTTGACTTCTTCCTGGGGTGACGCCCCGGTGACGACCCGACGCCCCGCCTTCCGAGGCACTGTCGTGTGAAGGGACCTGAATTAAATTACCCAGGCGTGCCGGGGACCCCATCGTCGAGGCTATTTTGTCGAGACAACCTCGAACCTCTGCAGCGTGCCCTGACATCATCTCCGTGCTTGGTCGCCGGAACGACCACAACCCAAGGCGCCTTGGGTTCACGGCAGTGTGTGATCCGTCATGGACTACAGTCAACTGTGCTAATAACTACCTAGGTAGACTGAAATGTCGCCTTTTCCCACTTCACTCCCCACCACACCACACGCAGCCCGGCGGGCACACGCACTGTAGTGCCCAGATTGCCCCTCTTTCTGTGGAATGCTTTTGCCTAGAACCGCCGAGCCCTGCTGCTGGGTCGATGTGCCCTATGCTAGCCATGCTTTGCCTCGCTTGTCATCATCCGTGGCCCGTGGATGGCTGCTCTGTGTTGATCTCACTCAGGGTCCCCTCCCTAGTGTGCTGCCCGCCCTGTCCTATCCTGGCTTCTTACGCCAAGTACCAGAATAACGACAACACAACTCTTCCAGTTTTTTCCCCAATATAATCTTAAACTCCAATCAATATTTTGATACCATTCGGATCAGACGCTTATTCTTAAGATACAAGTATCATTAAAATCAAGCACATGTGATGTGGTTGTGGAATGGTTGGGATTCTAATGTAGAGGGTTTTGGCCCTTTTTGGGGGGTACTTGAAGCTACGGTCGGTTTTTTTTTGCATGCTGCCTGGGAGCCCAGTTCTGCTAGTGCAACCAAGGGCGCAGCGTTTGAATCCCTGCAGCTTTCTCGGGTAACTGGCAACAACAACAACACACAGCACAGGGCTGGCAGGCTGGCAGGCTGGCAGGCTGGCAGGCTGCACTCTCCTCTGAGCAAACGAGCACAGCTTCTCCCCAGCAGCTGCGGGGCTCACCTGCTGGCTCCTGCTGGCGCAAGGGACTCGAGAGGCGCGGCACGGCGCAGTTCAGCCCTCGATTGTCTGTGTTTCGCGAACAGGCACAAGCTGACAAGGCAAGGGGGCATGCTCGGTCGGGAATCCGGGAATGTCACTTTGCAGGTACATACATGCCATATTGCAGGTCTGCAGTCAAACCCTTGTCTGTCGGTTTGTTGTATTTTTTGCCAAATTCATACTTGACCGTGTGTATTTTGAGATTCCGGCTTGATAAGCCGTATTGATCGCAGCTCTCGAGTCAGCCTCTAGACCTCGTTTCGGCATCAGCGTCACGAAATTCCGCGACCCGAGGAAGGAGGAGAGACTTCGGGCCTAACGCAAGGTATGCACGCATGCGTGGCTGGCCTCTCTGCATGACCCAACCCGCGCACGTCTTTGTGACTTATTCAGTGCCCCTCCGTGCTTTACTTCAGCAAAGTTCACAAGATCTCCGTTGCTTAATGCCTGGGCGTCTCTAGCTACCCAAACCTGAAAGGCACAGGTGGCCCCGCTCATCCTGTCATCCCACCGAGACGGATTAGGCCAGCAAGGGACCGCCAGCATTGCCCACCAATGTGGGTGGCCTGTGGCGACTCTCCTTTTCTTCGTCTTTCCTACCACCCGCTGGGCTGGTTGATCCCCGCCCCTTGACGAGGTGTGACGGCAAGCATTTGTTTGGCTATGTTTGCGTCCCAAGGAAAGGCCCTCTCACAGAAAAGCCAGTTATCCCGTTGATTGAGGGATTGTCAGCCCTTGAGGCCCTTCAATTCCCGTAGCCATTTTCTCGCTGGTTTCGTCGTCCCCCGGGGCGGTTTTATTGCATGGCTTCAGCGGCCTCCTGGTTTTAGCCCCTGTATTTCACTGGCCTGTAATTTACAATAATAATAACTCCCAGCCTGGGCAGCCTGGGCCTCTCTTTCGGCGAAGCGGACCAAGCACTCGTAACCAGTCGCTGCACGTATCATAGTAACTAGGTGGTGATGGCCTTGCGCGCTGCACGAGCCCACCGAGAGAACTATTATTACTTCGCTGCCACTCACCAAGGTGGGCCGCCGTTCTCAACATGTCCGGGCCCGGGCCAAATGTCAAGCAAGACGAGGCTGCGCCGCGCTTTCTCGCCCGCACCATGCAGGTGCTCCACGTTTGACGTTTTGCCGCGACCCGCTCAGCCTCGCGGTTGGTGAGGATAGGAAGGACTCGGCCATACTCTGCAAACAAGTCCGCTGCGCCTTATTTTTTATTTTATTTTTATTCTCCCCCCCCCCCTCTCGTTCTTCTACCCAGGTGCTGTGGCGAGAGATAGCCGATCGAAACATTCGCGTCCCACCAAGGCGTTTCCGTCTCAAAAGGGACCATCAGGTTGAAACGCCGCCCATGGATCAGAATGCGCGTTCAACATCGGGCCGGATTTCATGATTGTCTCCTTTCCCAGGCGCGTAGCTCTACACGTCGGGAAATCATTCACAAGCAAGCCAGACTGATAGCACAAAACTTATGGAAGAGGCACACTCGATAGCGTTTAGCGGTTGCTATCATTCCGGTCTATTTTCTGTTTTTCCCGGCCTCAACTGTCTGGGTTGCCTTAGGGGAGACGGCTTGAAACAGTACCCGAAGCCGGGCTGCTGGAGGGTCGAATCCTTAACTGTTGCACATCATTCTCACCACGACCTGATCATGTTTTACCCGATGCAGCACGAACCCGGGCTTGCAGAGTGAACTGAAAATGGATCACAAACCCTCGTGCCACCTCAGCTTCTGAAGCGACGACTAACGTTCCGTGATCGTGCGGACCGCGGTAGCTCGCGTACGTCTCCGACGTGGCAATCTCGCCGAGCATACGGCCTACGAAGCCGATGCTAACGGGTCTTATCTCCACAGATGAAGCGGGCGCCGCTCTCAGATGCCCCGGTTAAACACCACCATGCCGCCATCTCCTCCGTGCGCGCGAAATTCCTCCTCGAGGCTGTCGGCTCGCACCCTCTGTCGCTGTGGGAAAGCTGCAAGCGCGAGCGGCAATACCGCATAACTCGTCACCAGAATCAAGCCGAGGTTGACCGGTGTGGTCAGTCTGGGATTCTTCTTCAGCCACTCGGTCTTTTGCAGCCTCACCAGAATCAGTGGCGGGATCACCATGACTGGGCTGCTGTTCAACACCCTAGACAAGGCCGTCTCGGCGACCGCCAGCTGGGCGGCTTTCTTGCTCTTCCCCAGGCTGGGGACGTCGCTCTCGGCCTTGCCCTCCTTGGCCAGGCGCTGCTTATCCTGCTCGGACAGCACGGGATATACATCGATACCAGTACGCATCTCCTCGCCGCGCATTAAAAACACATTCAGTGCTCCTGCTGAGGCAACTGCGGCGAATGGCACGAGCCTAGACAGAATAAGGCGGGTGTTTGGTGGCAGCTTGCTGAGGCGCGGGACAAGAGAGTTGAGGCCCACTGCGACCGAGCACGATGCCCCGACGGCAAGGAAGTATGACTGGGCGATCTTGGAATAGGACAGTGGTGTGGACTTGTTTGCGTTGGCGTTGTTGATAGCCACATTTAGGGACTGGTTGGTAATCTGCCAGAGGACGGTGCCCGTTTGTGTAAGGCCTGGCGTGAGCATGCCTGCTGTCACTACCAGGTTGGTGAGGACGAAGCAGGACATGCGGAAAGGTAGGAAGACCGGCTTTCCGGTGTCTGTAGATGATCGTGTGTAAGCCCATGTTACCAGCGTCACCGGCTGCGCACAAATAGCCTCGTACCAGGATGTAGGGTTGAGTCGACAATCTTCTTCGCCTTCCATAGATCGGGTGTCATCTCCTGGATCTGCCCCGTCTTGTAAGATCCCAAGGCTTGCTTCGCCTGCTCGAGTCCCCTCTTGCCCACGAGCAATGTCCTAACGGTAGCCACCAGTCAGTCAGTCAGTCAGTCAGTCAGTCAGTCAGTCAGTCAGTCAGTCAGTCAGTCAGTCAGTCAGTCAGTCCGTCAGGCAGCTCATATGACAGCACCAAAGGCCGAGTCGTCTTTGTCGTCCGCCAGGCAAAGACAGGTATTGAGAAAAACCAAATGGCTGCTTACTGCTCCTGCAGAGACGCATTTCTCCCTGGCCCGTCCTCACGCCTTCGACAGGGCTTGCGCCCCGGAGCATATGTTGTCTCTCACCTCGGATCGGTTATGCCGGCGGTTTGCCTGACACGGCCCCAGTACGTGCTGAGGTCATACTGCGACTCGGGCAGCTCACGGTTGCCCGGTAGAGAGGCCGACATGTTGGCGCGGGTGCTTGGGGCGGCGGTTTTTTGTCTGCTTCGAGGGGTTCTGATGGGGAGCCACCCTCTCGTTCTGCGAAGGAGCAGACTATAAGAGAGGCGATAGTGTGTGGCAGACTCGATCAGCAGCGTCAATTGAGGGACAATTACTGGGCACTTAAGACCTCGATCAGACAGGCTGTCTTCAAGATGCGCAACTCTGTGGAATGTGTCGGCGGTGTGTGGCTTGCTCAAGCCGTCGCAGACCGGGCGTCGCACGGGTTTGGTGGGTTCCAATCGTGCATCTTGTGGTTCTTTCTTATCGCCGAGCTCGGCCCCATCTCCCGTGTGGCTGCCAATATGGAGACTAATAATGATGAGGTATTACCCGGCGCGGGGCAACCACCAGCAAGATGTGATGGGTGCTTAAGTAAGTCGCCATGTCATCAACGCACCCACCACCAGCTCTGCGTCTGGTGTGTTGACCCTAGCCTGGCGTCCGTCTCTATTTGTCTGCAGTAGCGGCCCAGCTGGTAAACAGCCGTTTCCTGCATGTGCATCCTGCATCTCTAGCAGCAATAGCTGTTGCATCAGATCAGACCTGGCAGTCAAATGTCTTCCGCTCAATCCATCAAATCGAGTCATTAGGCTCCTCTACTTACATATTCAGGCCTCATTGCTTCTTCGAGCTCTGTGTAGCTCTCCTTCGTCATAGCTTGCGCACATGTGAAATCGTCCGTGGCATCCCATATCAGGCGCTCTCCCGGCCCTACCTCGCGGGCACAGCTTGAACAACAGCTCACCTGCTGCAATCAGCGACCACAGTCTGCCCCACACTTCACATAGTCTCAGCCGGTCATGGCGCGAAACATTCTGATCCGGCATCTGCCTATTGCACAGTCGACGACAACCTTCCAAGCTATCAGCTACCTGCTCGGAGTTGCGCTCTTCTCCATCTCCTTCCTCGTCTTTCTCAACAGCAGCCTTTCTTTCGTCCTTACTGACCTGCTCCATGTCGAAGATGGCGTCGGTGATATCGTTGGCACTCTTGGCTTTGTCGATGAGATCGTGGCCCTGATCGCATGCCCAATTTGGGGCCTCGTATCCGACCGACTGGGTGTTCGCTTCGTTGCCATGGTCGGATATGCCATCATTGGCCTGGCCCTGTTTCTGTTTGTCCAAGCATCGAATGTCTACCCTCAGCTCCTCCTGGCGAGGGTCTTCTTCGCTCTTGGGGCTACTGCTACGTAAGTAGAGGACACCGTGAGATGGGCCGACGAACACATGGAGCTAACAAGACGTTTGCTTTTCACGCAGAGCCACCATGGTGACGGCAACCCTTCCCTGCCTGACTGACGACTCCGACGCGTCCCAGGAGAACGAGAACGAGACGGAACCAAGTCAGCCTTTCCTCCGCCCAACCCACAACAATCGCGACAGTGTCACCCTCTCTGTCGAGTCTGATCTCACCATTACACCCGAGCGCTACACGCGCCCCGGATCCAACGGAGATGCCTCCAACGACCCGCAGTGCACTGTCGACCCAGCACAGAGCAAGCCATCTATCCTTGCCGGTTATGTCGGACTCTTCACTGGCCTCGGCGCGCTGGTTTCCCTCCTGGCTTTCTTGCCTCTGCCCGCCCAGTTCAGCAAGATTGAGGGCGTCGAGATGGGTGAGGCTGTGCAATATGCCTACTATGTTGTTGGTGCAATTGCCATCCTCGTGGCGTCCTTTGTGTATATCGGACTCCGTAAGCTCAAGGGCGAGGAGGGCAAGGGTTTCCGCACGCTCTTCGGAATGAAGAAAAGGCAGCTGCCCGACGGATCCGAGCCTCCACGACGTACATTCCTTCCTTACCGACAGCTGCTTCGTGATGCTGTCGTGCTTGGTTTCACGGACTCCCAGATTGGCTTGGGCTACTTGGGTGGCTTTGTGGCCCGCGCTTCGACAGTGGCCATATCCGCCTTCGTTCCTCTGTTCGTCAATTCCTTCTACAAAGACCTCCCCGGTGGCGACACACCAGAGTTTCAGAGGAAGGCCTACATACTGGCCTCCATTCTCACCGGAGTCGCGCAGCTGTTTGCACTCATCTTCGCTCCCGTATTTGGTTATGTTTCAAGCCGCAGCCGTCGCATAAACTATCCGATCGCCGTCGCCACGGTCTTCGGCGTCATCGGCTACGCGGTTTTCCCAAACCTCCCGACCCCAGAAGTTTCGAATGTTGGGGGTCGAGGCGGGTCTGGAGGTGTTTTCGTCGTCGTTGCTCTCATAGGCATCAGCCAGATTGGCGCTATTGTCTGCAGCTTGGGCTCACTGGGCAAAGGCGTGCTGGCTGCAGACCCTCACAAGAAGGGAGCCTTGCCTTTGCCCGTTGGAGAAGCCTCAGTCATCCAGACAGATGCGTCCGCCGAGGCTGGCGAGGGGGCGCCATTGCTGGGCAATAGCAACGGCAACGGCAATGGCAATAAATCGCAACCACAGTGCACCAGAGTTCTGTTGAAGGGCACCATAGCGGGTGTGTACTCGTGGTGCGGCGGTGCGGCCATCTTGCTGCTCACAAAGCTTGGTGGGTTTCTGTTTGACGTCTCGTCCAGAGGAGCCCCGTTCTACATGATGGCAGTGTTCAATCTCGTGCTACTTGTCGCAACACTCGGTGTGGACGTGGTACGTCTTGCCAAGCAGAAACGGTCCAAGCATGATTCCGATGGTATTACTAATTGATGACACTTGGGTGGTATTTTCCCTTTTGGTTTATTGCTTGTGACTTGGTTATCATGCAGCTACATACAAAGGGAAGAAGCGCAGAGAAACTCCATCGGGGAATACCTTGCAAATACCAGATAGATTTTCCTTTCCTCAATTCCCAATCTGTTACGATGAAGTACTGGGCCCCTTGAGGCCATCACAAATCACATCGAAACTCAGATCTCCAAGTCCATGAGATTCCATGTGCAGTTGAAGGTCCTCTTATAAACGGAAGTCATCCAGAGGTCAACTGAGACGCCGATGATGTGCCCACTCGTTACGTAAGATCGCATTGTCAACCAGCGCCGTGTGTCTGAAAACCTCCGAGCCAAGTGTCTGTTGCATATTTCCGGTAATTGCTGTTCAGCACACCTGGGGATACTTGAACCTTTATGTGAAGGTCACTCAGCCTTCAGGTTCGAGTAGGCAGTATGTGCTCGATGTAAAGTAGGGTCTAATGATCCGGTGGCCCTGACCTGATTCCTGCGCTGTTATCATCGACTGTACATTGTGTTCCAAAAAGCAAGCCTCGTAGAAACAGCTTCAGAAGCATTCCAACCTACCTCGAATTGTTGACTACGGGTGGTCACTGTCATTGCGAAGATCAGCAAACTCATCATGACACGAGTTCTTGTCAGCGAATTTGATTTACAACACTAATGTGCACTGCTACTAGCGAATGGGAAATACCTGGACGATATTGCTGCAATTACTTAGCGAGTTAATTTACTGTCTGTCCGCTTACAACCTTACTCTCCCCCCCCCCCCCCCACCCCATGGCGTCAAGGAAGACAAGGAAAAATGTGAAAAGGGTTTCAGAGAACGCGTTGAAATATACATTTCCCCCCACTCGGACTTCACATTTCTACAATAGAAGCACGCTGACGAGTTCATTCTCCATTCCTTCTATGCGACTCTCAAGATCGTCCTTAGAGAAGTCCGAGAGCTTTGTGTCTGAGAGTGGGGACATGGACCGTTCATCTTCGGACCCCTCCTCAACATATTCCATGGGAAACTGCGCCGTGCTTCTGCAGGGCCGCTGTGGCACGGGTGTGACGAGACTGGGCCAGCGCTCACTCGAAGATTCATCAACAATGTCACCGTCCCAAACCTCCGAAGCCAGGAGCTCTCGCACAGCATGGGGCGGACTTTGAAGTGGTTGAGGAGTAGGTCGCGAAGGACCAGGATGGAAGAAAGAAAGTTTACTGAAGCTTTCACTGTGGAGCTCTTCTGAAGCCGAATCGACCTTGTCTTCATCGCTCTCGAAGTCGTCAAGAGTCATTGACAGAAAAGCCGGTGTTCCTGGGCGTACTTGGACAACATATAGGCATCAATAAACCTTGGCCGTCAGTTACAGACCAGCGCATTCACAGCAAACGCTAGATATTGGACATGACAGTCTCTCTCGGATCCCCTGGCGGATTTGGCCACGTATCAAAGTAGGATACGAGAACAGAAGACATGTCGCCAAGCCAATTTTAAAGTCTGTTTCATCAGTACATAGAACCCTTACCGAAAACATTACGCACAGCTCATCGACACCCGCCAACCATACTGGACCCATGTACCGTACCTTTTTCGCCTACCACAGCTTGGGCAAAGGGAAATCAACCAACGATAAAGCACAAACGTTCTAAGCACAAGACACGGACACACTGAAAAGGCACGGGACCAGCTTGGCTTGGATCAGAGAAGGTGAAATGCATTTTTTGCTTTTGAGATGTGGACATGACCGGCCAGATACCAGACGCAGTGACGTTGAGACCAAGCAGATAGATGAAAACCTGAACAATCCCCCTACCAGCCAAATGCCCTGATCCCAACCGTATCTTTCAATATGCCCGTCGATTTTGGTTCCCAGGATCACAATGACGTAAGTTCCGTGAGACAATAATCTGGCCTTG
This sequence comes from Diaporthe ilicicola, assembly GCA_023242295.1. Classification (NCBI taxonomy): domain Eukaryota; kingdom Fungi; phylum Ascomycota; class Sordariomycetes; order Diaporthales; family Diaporthaceae; genus Diaporthe; species Diaporthe ilicicola. The sequence continues at coordinate 38,704 of JALPVH010000048.1, read as the reverse complement.
TTGTTTTGTGACCTGCAGAGTACTGCGTGGGTGAGGGATGCGACGATTACTTGCCGCCCAAGCTAGGGAAAGCACTGGTGTCGCTGGTGTTGATGGGGGCAGTGCCACGTCCACCACGGGCAGCGCCACGAGGGAAACCGTCACCACCACGAGGAGCACCTCCACGAGGAGCACCGCGGGGAGCACCTCCTCGGCGGTCACCGCGCTCGCCACCACGGTCACCACGAGCACCACCACGGCCTCCGCGGCCGCCACGGCCCTCACGGGGACGCTCAGCTGGCTCCTGCCAACGGCCGTCAATGTCGACATGAACCTTCTGCTTGCGTTCGCGCTCGCGCAGCTTCTTGCCGCCAGACCCAGCGATGAAGTCATCGTTGTCGTCCTTGACAAGGGCCTTGGCGTCAGCCCACTTTTTCTCCTGCTTGGAGTTGACACCCTCGTTGGCCTTGCGAGTGGTCGTGCCGCTGTTCAGCGCAAGCTTCTTCTCGGCTTGCTCGGCGAGGTAGGCCTCGAGAGTGACCTGCTTAACCTCGGGCTCCTGGGCCTCGGCCTCGGCATCCTCAGCCTCGGCGTCCTTCTGCTCGCTCTGAGCAATGGCCTCACCGGCCTGCTCGTCGTTGAGCTCGGCGGCACCCTCGGCGGCACCCCATGACTGAGCAGCTTGCTTCTCGGAACCACTGAGGCGAATAATGTCAGCTAATCTTGATTCGGGGTCAGAAAAGAAGGCGTGCCAATGCTTACGGCACTATGTTCTTAGTATGCCTGTCGTCAGCGTTGCGGTGATGGGTTGCGCCACGGCCTTAATTTGCTAAGTCAGCATGCCAATCGCACTGGGGGCATGGGAAGATCCAACGAGAACTCACCTCCTCGGCCACGAGCACCACGGCCTCCTCGGGCTCCGCCGCGAGCATTCTCGTCAGTGGGCTTCCTCCGGTTGGCGCCAGAGCCAACACCTCCATCGCGGAAAGCTATGTCACTATTGTCAACCATGATCATGACCCTTGTTGGGGTGTCCCTTCCCAGAAGTTCGGGCACAGAGGTGATGTTCCATACCAGTCTCGTTGGCGGAGAAACCACCTCGAGCTCCGGAGCGGGCGCCAGAGGCAGGAGCGGAGCTGGCGGGACCAGTGCCGTCGGCGTTGGCCCTGCCAGTCTTGATAGATGTCTTGGTGACGGTCTTGACGGGAGCAGTAGGGGTCTCGGATCCCTCCTCGTCGTTACCTGGGGTTCACGATGGTGTTAATAGGGACTGAGGCTGGACCAAGAGTGCTTAGGCGCCGGGCGCGCGCGCGAGAGAGAGCTGAGGGCAGCGGGCAGCAAGCAAGCTGTGAGAATGGGCACAATTTACCGAGGAGGTCGTAGAGGTTCTGTAGCAGGAAGAAGACGGCTGGTCAGCATTGACACATGATGGGAACGAGAGCACACAGATGATTGATCCGACGGGAGCTGGCGTCGGTTGTTCGTGGAACGACGAGACAGGAGCAAAAAGGCAGAGGCGGAGGAGCTCTCGACTCACCTTTGAGGCGACCGACATCTTGTCACCGGGCAGTTCGCCTTTCTGGGAAGGCGTGGGATGTGCGACGACAAAATGGGACTTGAAAGAGACTAGGTGTGGTATGGAACAAGGACAGTCTCTACGCAGACATAATCCTAGGCCGTCGCGTTGCTCGGGTTGGCGAAGAGGTTGAGGGCGAGGCGAGGTGACTCGGGGTGCGGCAGGGCAGAGGCAGGGCAGAGGCAGGGCAAAGACAGAGCTTTTGGTGGGCAGCCCGGTGTGGGGAGATTCAATTTTTGCGGCAATGGGCTACCAGACTAGCAAACCGTGCTGCCGTGGGTGCAGGCGCGGTGCAGGGGGCGGGGGCAGGGCAGGTCCTGCTGTTGGAGGGGAGGGGTGGCCCGAGCTCCACCTCTTTTGCTCGTCCTGGCACCCCCTTCAACCTGTTTTGTTCCCACTGGCACTGGCCGTGGACGGACATCTGGGACTTGGGGCACGCTAGGCTCAGTCAATGCAGCACCCAGAGCTCTGCTGAAGGCCTGAAACACGATTTGACAGACAGGCAGGCAGGACGACAGGCGGGACAGACTGGTTCACAGACGGGCGAGCCGTCCCAACGAAGCAGATTCGTCAATGCGACACACATTGGTCTTACATAATCGCCGAGAGAGCAAGCAACAAGGGGCCTGTTTTTGGCCCGCTCCAGCTAATTTCCGTTTGGTGGCATTGGTCGCTTCGTTAGGGCTCCAGGATGACATTCCCATGCTCGCCTTCATTACCCGTCTCTGCTTTTGCTTATTATAGCAGACTTTCTAGTATGCTTCTCCAACGTCCAACAACAGTATTCGGCGCCAACCCAACCAAACCATGCAATCCGCCGTGACAGCTTCATGTTCAACTTTGGTTTCCGTGCCCGCCTAGTAGGGACCGGATCCATGATGGACCACTCCTGATCGGATCAATGCGAGGCAGGACCCTGGTGGATCTGATCGGATCGCTCGAGAGGGTTGCCTGTGTGCCCCTGGCTGCAAATGCTTGATGACTTTCTGTCCACACCACATTGGCGACGTCAGCGTCGATGTTAGACCCACCAACAGTCGGCACTGAGCATCTGGTCCCCCTCATGGGGAACTTTCAGGCAGACCATCCATAAACAGCTTACGATGCCGCTACGTACCGCACGCTGTCTCTTTACATCTCAGGCCTCGAGGCCCGTGCCCAGCAATCCCAGTGCTGTGAGACTGTGGCCCCATTGAAGCCGGACGATAATCAACATCTCAATCTCAATCTTGGCTTGATCCGGCTGGAGTGACCAGTAACACAAAATGATGTGGTACCCACTGACACATCGCTGCTGGGTGTCTAAGTGATAGGTTGGAGGCTATGGCCTGCTACCACCAGCTTTGCCTCTTCTGCTCGTTTGGCCCAGCATCTATGTCGAAGGCACTTCAGCGAGCAACGCTGGATCTTAAGACATTGCCTGATGAGTTCCCTAGATGCTCACGCTCAGAGCTTGTAGGTATGCACCCTCTCATGCTGCTTCGCCAACTCACCACGAGAACCCCCGCTCGCTTTCTTTGGGCATCTCGGGCAATTAGTCCGCATCGCATAGTTGAGGCAGGACTGTTGCATCAACGCCATTATCTCTAGGCTGAAGCCTCCACAACAGACATCTTGGTCCACTTAGGCTCGGCTGCCTGTTGCTCTCTGCTTGGCACGACATTGAACCTTTGACTGTTGGTTCTCAGACGTAACGGACGAGCCAGTCAGTATGTGGGGGCTTTAGGTTACTGCCTGGTGAATATCCACCAATTTGGGGCAAACTGTCCACTATCACTTCTGCTGTGATTAACACTGAGAAGATAAGAGAGGCCAGTGCATTCCACACTTCCGGTCACTACGCAAGGCTCGGCTATGATGAGGACATATAAGGGCATGGGGTCCTTTGGAGTATGTGGTTCAATTCCCAACACTCAAAATCACAGTCTCTATTGTCTTATCGTTCCACAAACTCACTTCCTCTGTGCGCTGCCTCTCTACTCTCGAAGTCAACATGGCTAGCGCAACAGCTCCACCATCTTCGCAAGTTGCACCCATGTTCAGATATGATTCTCGGGATCTTGCCAGCTTTGATTTCATCTCCCGGTGGTCCGAATTCGAGACCCTCCAGGATGAAGCCAACGACCTCGAAGCTCGCATGGCCAAGAGGGACATTGTCCATCGTCACCAAGGACAAGAGGGAGCCTGGTAAGTTTTCTCAAGGTACCTACCTCTTGCAGGAGTCTCCATGTCTCTCAGAAGCACTTCTCAAGTGTTCGACTCAAATGTCACCCATAATTTGTATGGCATGCAAGCAAAGTAAATCTCCAGGGCTGCCCTGCTTTTGCACTGCTCTTTCTTCCGCATTTCTGTCATGGCACAGAGGCCGTTTTCGAGAGCAGACTACTAGTCAAGCACTTCCAGTGTCACAGTGCGCCATGGTGTATATAATGAGAACTTATTATTGCATAAAGAGAAAGAAACTAAAAGGTCTATAGATCGCAGGCGCACCTATAATGTTTATATAGCAGGCTATAAAAGTAGATACCGTAATAATACCCCCTTTCTAAACTATAATTATCCCTAATTACAGGTTAAAACCGAGGCCCGCTAGTTTATATACCGGGGCGCTAGCAGCCTATAGCTAATATACCAGAAATACAGTTATATAGTATATATAAGCTATTACCCTATACCCCTAGGCTAGCTAATAATAAAATAATAAATATTAAAGGCTTAATTTCTATATAGCCCTTTTTATCCTCTCCTTAACTATTAAACCTTTACTACTTCCTCGCCGCTAATCTATTTATCGGTTATTTTTTAAGCACCTAATCGCCTTTATACTTTTCTATTACTAGCGCTTTAATATTATTATAGCGCTATATTAGTCTTATTTTATCGGTATATTTATAGCCTTTTAAACTATTAATTAGTTTTATAATTAATACCTCCGTACTATATTTAAAATATAATAAAAGGGCAATAATAATTAGCTAGCAGTTAACTATTATATTATCGGCGGTTTAGTTTTTTACCGCTAATATAAGAATTAAAAGGATACCTATAAGGCGGTAAGTTAAAAATACCGGGTTATTATTAGTATATTGCTAATAGGTTAATTTATAATCTCTTCTAATTATAGCTAATAACGCCGAGGATTTTACTAGATTTATAAATATTAGCTAGTATATCTTCCGCCCTTATAAGCAAAGCGATTATAATAATAGCCGGGTTATCCTTAAAAATATAGTAATTAGTAAGGCTTTTCCTTATATCCCTTATAAAATTACACTTATAATAACTACTATTAGTAAAAGCCTTATTAAGGCCTTTATTACTACGCTTAATACTTAATGCCGTTATTATAGCTTAGTAACTCTTAAGAAAAAGTATAACGTTAATAAAACGCTGCCGGTTTAATATATATATACTAATTATATTTTAAACTAATATTTTAAATTCCTATATTATATAGCACTGCCTATTTATATCTAATATAGTTAGCCTTTAACTAATCGGTAATACTGCTATATTTATAGCTATAAATAATTAAAGGTTAATATAGTAAATAGGTATTAGGTATATCCTGCTATCTTTTTACTATTATTAACCTAGCTTAGCTATACCTAGATAACGGCGATCCCGGCTATTATAAATAGGTTATTACTAAAAGAAAGTATATTAAAATAATACGGAACCTTTAATATATAGTTTGCTTTAGTATTAAGTATAGTAAAGGTAAATATACCGATAGCGGACTAATAGCGTTTTAACTGCTAACCCTTAATAGATAAGGCCGATTTAAATAAGTTTTTTTATAATAAGTATAAAGGCCTTAATATTTAAAAAAAAAAGGGCTTAGCTTTTCCGGCTACGCTTTATATATAAAGAGATAGTATTCCCGGGGTATTTTTAAAGTATAATACGGCTTATATAAATGCTAAATAGTTAGTAATATTTAATTAGTAGGTAAGATTATAAGTTTAACTTTTATTATATAGGGCTATTATTATAATGGCGTTTTAATACTATTTTTCTTATTTAATTCTAGGTAAATAGTTCCGGCCCTTTAGCCGTAGTAGGCTTTTATTCTTATTAAGCTAAATAGGTAGAAAAAAAGGTTAGCTGGCCCTTATCTTATAAATTAAATTCCTTATAGCGCCTTATTACGTATATATTGCTATTTTATTACCGTTTTTAATAGGGTTTTTCCTATATTATAAGCTTACGGCCTATTAGCGGCTTTCCGGCGTTTTATATATTACTGCTAGGCGCTATTAATCCGATAATCTTAGCTTACCTAGGTTTTACTTATAAAACTTAATAATATCTATATTATACCCTTTTAAGTTTATAGCCAATTATTAGCTAGGTTTATATAGGTATAGCTACTTAATCTTATATTATAACTAGCCTTAAATTAACCTTAAGTTTAGGATTTATTTAAAGAACTATTTTTAATTATCTTTATTATTCCCTATATCTATTACTAATATATTAGCGTTTTATTAGCGGTATACTTTATTAATAGCCTTTTACCCCGGGAGGCCCCTTATATGCCTTTAGACTAATAAAGTATAGAAAATTAGAAAGCTCCGGTAATATAATAAAAGTAATATAGTAATAGCTTAATAATATATCTTAAAAACCGGAAAGGGGCTATTCTATTTAAAGGATAGCTTTTTACTAAGCCGGCTATAATTTATATATTACGTATTAATTTAAATAAGGTCCTTAGCCGTTAATATATCGGCATTAAAGCGATATTTATCTGCCTACTTTTATATTCTTTTCTAGGTTAAGGTAAAGATAAAGTATATATACTTATAAACCTACGCTATTTTATCGGCCGCTATACTAATAAGATAGAACTTTTATTACTAAGCCTATATATATAATATCTTTATAGGGCGAGCCGGCTTTATTTCTATAATAAGGTTTTACTTATAATTAGTAAAAAAGGGGAAGATTTTAATAAACTTTAAAACTTAATTATTAGTAATAAATTTAGCTAAAGGCAGCTAATTAACTTAATTATTTTAAAAGAATAAGTAATACCTCTTAAGATATTACTTTATATAAAAGTTAATAATCTTTATCTACCTATCGGTTTTAAAATAATATACTATTAATATATATAAAGTAATACTTAGGCGCCGGCTTAACTTTTTTTAAAAATAAAAAATAAATTATATATCTCGGTTAGAAATAATTATATATAGGGTATTATAAAGGCGAAATATAGCCGAGATAAAGGTATTAGCTATTATTTCCACCGTTAAATTTTAAATAAGGATTAAATATTATATCTTTAATAGCCGGTTTATTATTATTATTAAGGTTTTATAGGTAATACTATTACGTTTATATAATAATAAGGGCCCGATAAAGTTAATAAAGATATTATATTAAAGCTAAAAGGGGACCGGTAATAGTTAAAATAGGCCTTAAAATATCTGCTATATTATTTTAAAAAATTAATAAAAAAAGCAGCCTTAAATAAAAATAATAGTATTCCAGAATATATTTAACTAAAAATAAAATTACTAAAAAAGGTTATAAGTCTTTATTTATCCCAGGTAGCCTTTAAGTGCTAAGCTATAAATATAGTAAATAACTTATAGCCGGAGTTAATATTTTATAGATATAAAAAGCCGGTTCTTTTAATAAATATATCTATAAATTACCTTATAATTAGCTTTAACTATATCTAAAAGCTACTTAATTATATAAGGAAACTTTTTATAATCCGGGTTCTTTAAATAAATAATAGCTATAATATAAGCGTCTAAGGCGGTATATATATATTTAACTAATATATTGATATTCTTCGATATATTAAAGGTTTATAGAATTACTAGGGCCTATCTCTTTAAAGGTAAAAGGGTATATTATTAGTTTATTATTTAGCTATTTATTAAATTGCCTGCTTTTTATAGACGATTTATAAAAAGGCAGAAAAAGGTGTTTAGGATTATAGCCTTAAAGCCGGACTTATAATAAATCTAGAAATTAAAGTTATTTAAAAACTTAAATTATTAGATCTGCCTTTAATTTAAAAGCTTTATAATAATAAAGTATTATAGGTTTTTATAGTCTATTTAAACCTTAATCGGGCCTTTAGCCCCTTATAGTTTAAGATATTATTTCTTAAAGGCCTTAATAATAGCTAAAAGCTTTTTATTATAAATCTTATAATTATATTTAGCAGCCGAATATTTAGCTAAAAAAAAGGTAATTAAGTAAAAAATATTATTCTCCCTATATTAAGATAAAATGCTACCGGCCGATTAATTAAAGATATTTACCTTTATTATTATACGCTATTATAGATTATAAAAGGCTAGGAGTAAGTTTAAAGAGAAGATATTTTATAGGCGCTTAAAGGCCTTTATTGCCTTTAGCGGTAGTTACCCTAGTTATTTTACCGAGCTTATTAGCTCGGTTAAAGGGTAAGCGATAGCTAAAAAGCCTTTAATAAAATAGCAGTAAAAGTTTATAAAGCTAAAAAAGCGCTAGAGGTTTTTAAATATCTTCGGTACCGGCTATCCCTTAATTACTATTACCTTATTAGGGTTTATTTATAGGCCGCTTATAGTAATAATTAGGCCGAAATACTTTATTTTTATTATCTTAAACTTATACTTATTAATATCGATTATTAACCCGGCCTTTATAAGATGCAATATTACTTCTTGTATATATTAATAGTACTTTGCCTGAAATTTATTATAAATAAGTATATTATTTAAGTAGGCTATAGTAAACTTATTTAGAATATCGAAAAGGGTATAGTTAATATAGTGCTAGAAGAAGCTAAGCACCCCTATTATCCTAAAGTTAGCTATTAGGCATTTAAAAAAATTAAATCTAGTAATAAAGGCTATCTTTTATTTATTCCTAGAGGCGATATATAAGCGGTTAAAGGCCGCTATAATATCGAGTTTAATATAATACTTTATACGGGATAGGGCGTTTAATATTTCCCAGATTAGGGGGATTAAATAGCGGTTTTTTACTATAATATTATTTAGCCTTTAGTAATTAATATAAACTTAAATACCGCTATTAAGCTTTCTAATAAGAAGAACCGGGGCTATAAATTAAGATTAGCTAAGGTAAATAAATTCCTATACCAGGTAATTATTAAGGTATTTCCGGATAATAAGTAATTTTCTCGGTAATATAGGGTACGGTTAATAGTAAAGGGATATTTTACCGGCTTTTAAATTAATTTAATAATTAAATACTCGGTATAAAGGGAAGGTATTAGCCTTTAACGGAAAAAAGGTATTTTCTAGGTTATAAAAAAATAAAGGTAGGTAGCGGTAAATCTTCTTCCGGGTTAAAGGCGTTTTACTATTAAGGTATTTATTAATATTATTATTTATTATTTATTATAGCTATAGGGCTTTCTCTACCTAGTAGTAGAAGGCCTTTAAATAAGGGGAAAGCGGTTTATCTTTTAATTCTTTACTATTTATTAAGATCCGATATAATTAATTAAATAAATAATAGGCGGCTAGCTCTTTAACGGCCTTATAATCCGGGTATATTATTATAGTAAAAAGGGTATTAGTTACTTTATAAAGCTTTTCTATAGTTATATAATAGAGCTAAATATTATGCTATCTTATAAAAAGTAAAAAGTTAAGGGTATTAAGAAGGTAAATGGTAGGGTTATTAGGGTTAGTTATAATAGGCTAGGGTAGGGTATTTATTTTATAATTTGCGGCTAATTATAACGAGGCTTAAGGGGGTAGGTAGTCTATAGGTGTCTTATAAAAAGTTTAGCCCTTAATTATTACCTTACTAGCTGCTTAATCAATACTTAAGTTTTATTATTTAAGCTATAATAGGCTAAGGATAATATCTGGACCTATAAGGGGCTATTTATATAAAAGTAATTAATCCGATATACTATTAAAGCTATAATAGATTAAATAATAATCGGTAATTATCCCGGCTAGAAAGCTATTAGCTAGATATAATAAGCGGGGTTTTAAAAGGGTATAGAAGGGGATAAAAAGTTTCTTTATATATATAGCGTTAATAAAGCCTATAAAGGAATATCTGGAATTAAAAAGAGACCGGATTAGGGTAGTTTTGCCCCCGGTTTATATAATCTTAATATTAAAGGAAAATAAAGTATTTAGCCTTATAATTCCTAGATATAGGTTATTTAAAGGGCTAGGGTTAATTATTAATAAATTACCTTAATAATAATAATTATTAAAGCTTAATCTTTTCCCGCCTTTTTTACTTTTATATTAATTTACGCTAGGTAATTTTAAAAAAAGTAGCCTTTTGCTCTATAGTAATAATAAAGCTTATTCTCTCTATATTGCTATCTTTTTAATATATCCCGGCTAGCACCTATAGCAGAAATTAAATTTAGTTGTATTAAATCGCCTTTAAGGGGGTAGGCTATAAGCGGGAGGCCGGGGGCTAATATATATGCGTTATAGTAAAAGGCTTTATTAGTAACGTTATTAAATAGCTTCTAGAATAGATTTATTTATCTTATAAAATCGGAATTCTTTAAGCGGTTTATAATTAAGATTAAGGCGTTTTATAAGGTTTTATTAATCTTTTAATATAAGGCCTTTATTCGGAATATAGATAGGTATTTATAAAGGTTTACTAGCTTAATAAATTTATTAATAAAGTTAGAGTAATAGGTAGCCTTTTAAGTTAAGGTTTTAAATTTTCGGTAAAATATTGCGATAATATCCTTAATAATATAAATAAGGTTTAAAAACCCTAATAAATCTTTAAATCCTTATTATCTATATATCTATAGCTTAATATTAGCGGTAAGTTAAGTAAATAGGTTTAAGCTAAGTATAGCTTTAGGTTAAGCTATAATCTTCTTAATAGCGGTATATATATATATATAAGTATTGCCCTTAAGGCGGGAGGCGGTAAAAAGAATCTTATCGATAGGGTTAAAAAATACTACCGAATTAAAAGTAAATTTAATATAAATTAGAAATTACTAGTTAATATATTTCTTTTAATAAAGGCTAAAATTAGTTTAGCTATTAATAAATAAGGGGGGATCTATTATATAAGGCTTATAATATATAAGGGCTAATAAAGCCGGTAGGGTAATAGAGAAATTATTAGGTATTAAGGCCGAGGGGGTTATAGTATAAAGGCGTTTAGCCTTAATAGCATAAAGGTGCTTTAACTTAGTAGTATAAAGGCGCTTTATTTTAGTAATATAAAAGCGTTTTACCTTTATAATATAATAGGCTTTTACCTTTATAGCTTAAAGGTATTCTGCTATAGCTATATAAAGGTTTTCTAATTTAGCGGCATATATTTAGAGTTAGCTAAGCTTTATAGTATTAAATTAAAGGCGGTTATTAATAAGGCTAATAGCCCTTTTAAGGTAATAGCGGATATCTGCCTTTTTAGGCCTATTAAGCTAGTAAAGGATAATAAATAGATTGCTAAATAGGGTAGTAAGAAGTTTTATTATAGTAGGGAATATATAAAGTAGTAAAGGTTTAAGGCTTAGTTAGCCTTAATTTTCGGAAGTAAATATAGCAAAAAGGTATTAGGTTTAAAAAATTAAGCTGGGATATAGTTTTAATAGATATATAGATAGGGTAGGGTAGTTTTTTAGTTTGGGGTAGGGATAGAATATCGGGTTTAGGTAGTTTAGTAGGCGAGAATAAGGCGATTTTTAAGTTAATTTATTTTTTATAGGTGTAATAAACTATTACGGTATACTATAGTGTATATAATAAGAACTTATTATTGTATAAAGAGAAAGGAACTAAGAGGTTTACGGGTTGCAGGCGCACCTGTAGTGTTTATATAGCGGGCTATGAGAGTGGGTACCGTGATATCCAGACTTCAGGATCCAGGGAAACCTTGACCTTTAGATATGATCCTAGTCAGAACACTCATAGAGAAGCAGCTTACTAACGAAGTGACAGGACCACTCTCAATTTCACTATCAACAACGTCTTCATGCAAGGACTGCTCACCAGAGCTCTTGCAGGTGACCAGGAGTTCGACGGTAACCTGGTGGGCTGGACCTTTGAATCTCCCTTTCGACCGCTGCTTCACGTATGGAGGCAGCTGAATGATATGAATGCCAAGATCAATGCCGATGAAGATGCCTCTCCTGACGAGAAAACGGCCGCTGACGCTCTGGTGAGCTTTCTGGACCCTATTCTTGCCCCGTCTGTCGAAGCTTTGGCAAAGACCCGCGAGACAGGCATGATTTCCTGCGGGGACATCTGGCAGATTTTCCCGCCTTCAGAACTCATAATCACCTTCATCCGGGGTATCCCTATTCTAGGGCGCGTTCTGCACTGCAAGATGAGACAGTTCGGAGGATGGAAGATTACTTTTGAGAAGTTGGCCTGGGACGGAAGGTGCTGTGGCTACGTTCAGGAAGTTGTTCGGATCGAAAACTTCTTAGGTGACCGCTATGTCAACACCTTGGATGTCTATCCTTTGTCGTTTCACGAGGACCCCGAAGACTTTAAGACCAAAATGCTCGAAAGAGGTAGGAAATTTGAGCGTTTGAGGGGTTGCCACCCCCAGAACTACAAGGGGAATATGTATATCTTGAACAATGAGGTCGAGACTGGAAAGAAATCGGTATGTTCGCCATCGCTGCTACACAACCTGAGAATCTCGAACTTGGATAACCTGATATCGATCACAGGTCGATTGCCGTCTGATCATTGATACATTCGCATACAACGCGTCCTTGAGCTACGCCAAGTCCAGTATGCGGTCATTGGAGTCTCTCGATGAGGCCACGCCAACGATGGAAAGCAGACCCAGAAACCTTTCCAGGGCTGTTTCTCGGTCTAGCATACGATCTGATGGTCAAGATGCACATGAAGCTGAAGACCCTTCTCAGTCATCTGAGTCCGGCGAGTTCATTGAGGTTTCGTCAGACATGGGTGATGCGGCAGGTCGTGACTTGTGGGGTAGAAATGAAGATCTATCGCCGCTCACGAGTGAGCAGTGTCTGCTCGCGGATCCATGGCTCAAAGGGTTCGACTTGAAAGCGAGGCGGTGGGGTAAGCAACGGACTCCGGCCTGTGTTCTTATCAAATGCGAAAGAAGGCTGACCAGTGCGATTAGGTTCCGTGGATATTGACGGCCTGTCTGACATCGAGTGGAACTACGAGGCTTTCGACAACCTTGTTGTCCCAGCCGATGAAAAGCAGCTTGCGTGGGACTTCGTGGAGAGCAAGACCACATCAAATGAAGCGTTTGATGATTTCATCCCGGATAAGGGACGCGGGGTCATCATCCTAATGTTCGGGCCTCCGGGTGTCGGGAAGACCTTCACAGCAGAGGCAGTAGCTGAGCGTGCGAAAGTGCCTCTCTACTCGATGAGCGCAAGCGCACTTGGCGCAGAGCCTGCAGAGATTGAGCAGAACCTTGACAACGCGCTACAGCTTTGCAAGTTGTGGAACGCGATGCTGCTCCTGGACGAGGCCGACGTTTTCCTGGCCGCGCGACAAAACGACAGCGTGAAGCGCAACGAGCTCGTGTCTCTCTTCCTGACCAAGCTTGAGTACTATCCCGGTATCCTCTTCTTGACAACGAACCGAGCCTCCGAAATCGACTTCGCCTTCCAGTCCCGTGTAGATCTGCTTCTCCCCTACCACGAGCTCACTCCAGAAGCTCGCCTCAAGATCTGGAACAACTTCATCCATCGAGCTGGAAGAGAAAACTTCGCTTGTGAAGACATGGAAACAGCCCTGGAGAAATTGTCCAGACTGAACTTGAATGGCCGAGAGATCAAGAACCTGGTCAAAAGTAGCCAATTGCTGAGCCAGAAGAGCGGCGGATTCGGTTCCATGGAGAAGCTTGATTTCCTTGCCGAGAAGCGTGTCCAAGCGCTGAAGCTGCTTGCGGAGCGAGGAACTTAGTGAAATTAGACGCTCGCAAGGTGTGCCTTCGTCGTGTGTAGATGGGCTTTTTGGGTTACTCAATAGTGCTGTTCGGTGGCGCTGCTGCCGAATGAATACAATTTGAGCATTCCTGAGCATTTGGCCTCGATCTTAATGCAAACTTGGAATTCTTCATTCAAGCAGCCCGGATCTGGGCCCTTGAAGCCTCAATTAGACCCAAAAAGATGGGAAATTCCACCTGATCATCTGCTTCGAGGTTGTGTCACCCAATCAAAGCCACATTAACTAGACCAGTCATAGTCCCCAAACGCCAAAACAGCACAGCTTCATTGGAACTCTGAGTCTGCTCGTACTGGAACTGGACCGTAGAAGTCTTGACCAGTCGTCACTGACGCGTTGGACATGGGCGTGGTTCCTTGTGTGCTGGGCCCGCCCGGAAACGGCCCGATTTTCACCCACTCCGTGAAGCCTGGGGTGATGGCATCAGGCTTTATCCAGAAGAAGACCTTTCTGTATTCGTCTTCTCTGCCGTCCTCGTCCGTATGGAGTTCCACTTCGTCTGTGATGTCTGCGCTCCTGATGCGGGACTGGTCCAGCGGCAACGGTGCCGCAGAGTCATTGGAGACTTCCGGTCGGGCCGGGTCCAGCGAAATCCCATGTTCTATCTCGATGCAGCGCAGGCCAACGTAGTAAAGGTTTCTCGTGTTGAAGAGATTCTCCCGCTCGTGTCCGATCAGTGGCATGTATCTCAACGCGGCGAGTCGCAAGTCCAAACGTCGGCAGTTCAGGACTATGAAATAGAGGTACGGCATAAACCCCATCTCGAAAATGAATTTCGGTTTCGGCCCTGACTCTCTCGACTTGAGCCCAGCGAGCTGTTGGGCTAGATTTATCAGCTCCTCAAAGTCACCATTATAGTCGTCATAGAGCATTTCGCCGTTATCCAGGCAGCAACCGGCCCAGATTTTGCCCACGATACATTTCATCTCGTCGAAAATGTGCGACGGTAAGTCCTCGAGGCTCAGCGAGCCTTTCGATCTGACATTCCTGTAGTGATGCTGCCACTCGACCAAGACCTCGAAAATGCTCCGTTGCTCCTCGTACAAATGGTCCGGCGTCGGCAGGTGGCGCAGAGGGCCTTGGCGATGACTGAGGCATACACGGACCAGACGTACCGTCCGGTTGACCAGCCAGTCCCAGGTCGTACTCCTCTCCTGGGCCGTGACATTCACCGCCAGGGGGTTTGAGACCAGGCCCAGCGGCTCTGGAAAATCTCCGGTCTCAACACCGAAGAAGTACGGGAACGTCGCGAGGCGCAGGAAAATCGGCTGGAGTTCTTGCTTTGCCCAACCCAACAGCCCCTGTGGCATGCTGTTGCAGATGATAATACCATGTCTGCAGTGCTCGACGGCCATGTCCTTGTTTCCTCGCATCGTTTCTATGCATATGAAAAGCAGGCAGACGAGCAAAGTCATGCTCTTGTCACTGGCTGCAGAGACCAACTTGCTCAGCGCTAGATTGTACTGGGTGATGGCGAACCTCTCTTGAGATATTGTCAGGAGACTATGCCTTGTGTTGCAGAGTCCTTCGTATATAGAGCCTATGCAGACTAGAGCGTGACGCACGGCAGGCTCCTGTTGCCCGACTTGGGAGACGAGGGTATTCCAGAACTTCTTGCTGGAATGCCGCGAGAGCACCGGCGCAACCTGGGCCCTGAAGAAATCCAATGCCCGGGCCTCCATGTCACTCGAGGTACAGATGGTGCTAGGATTCCGGCGGGTAACAACTGGCGCGACGTCATGAGCGGTGAGGAGGTCCGCCCAAGAGTAGGCCGCCTGGCCAGTGGGAGGATCTGGGTATCCTTCGCATTCCCGGCGTGTCGATGTGCATCTGCGACAATGTGGCTTGGCCTCGTCACATTTGACCTTTCGTGCTCTGTCTCCGATCTGATGAGCGTTCGAAGGCGCGCAGGACTTACAACCCAACTCACTTGCATGTAAAACACCCTACACAGTGCAGGTAGCGGAATCAGCGATGCACCGGGTGATATGGAATGTGTTTTTATACACTTGCCTGTCTTCACTTTGGTGCTGCCTTTCCTTGCCATGACTGGCTTTAGCATACAACATATACCGGTACTACTGATATGCAGGACTTCGGATGCTCGAGGTGAAGAGAGTTGGCGGAATCCGTCATCGCGGGAACCGAAGGGAACCGAAGGGAAATTGAAATTCTTCCAAGGTACATACTTAGTAAGGCTACATGAGGAGCATTCTGCGGACGAGATAAGCACTATTCCAAGTACACTGCTGCCTAAAGAGGTGGAAGGATTCAAGAGGTGGCGCAGTTAATCCTCAGCGGCAGTGCTACTAGACAGTCGAGACTATACATAACTACATACTAGACGCATGGGCAAGATGTTTCTCATCCAGTGGGTGTTTAATTATTAAACTCGCCTTTTTAAACCTTCGTACCTAACGCAATATGTCAATCCAGCCTATTCCTACAATCTCAACGCTATATAATAGTAATAGGCCCGGGAATTACCTATAGCGTAGGTAATACCTAGGACTTACCCGGTAAACCCGGTAGGTAATTATAGGGATTAATTACCTATAGATCCTAAATAGATAACCGGGTTCTTAGATTTTATATCTATATATAACTTATATACTTATTAGCCTATTTATTATTATTTATATTATATTTAATTTTTAAATTATATATATTAATTTTAAAAATAAAAAGTTATTAATTAAATATACCTTATTAAAAGCTTTATCTTTTATATTTAATTAAAATACCGATTAAAATATAGCTTAAAAATAAAAGCCTATACTATATATCTAATTATTATTCTTTATATTAAACTTTTCTTTAATAATTTTTAAGTTATTAATAGCTTTATTTTATATATATTACTCCTTTATCTATATATTAAAATTAAAGAAAAGCCTTTTTAATAAATAATTTAATATTTATTATAATAGGGTTATATTATAAATATATCTTATTTAATTATTTATTTTTTAATATTTTTTATTAATTAAATTTAATAAATAATTTTCTATAACCTAATAAATAAATCTTAATAATAAAGTAAGGTTATTTATTATTATAAATATAATTAGTATTAATAATAAGCCTTAAGGATAAAAATATAATAAGTAAATTAATAAAATAAACTATTAAATAAGCTTTTAATATTTAAATTTAAATTAATATAGCTTTAAAGCTTTTTAAATAAACAGTATTTAATAATATTAATATATAAATCTAATAGCTTATTTACTATTTAAATAAGCTTATATATAATAAAATCTAAATAATTAAGCTTATTAAAGTTAAAATTTAAATAAAAAGGCTTATTATTATTACTTATTAGCTTAGCTAGCTTATTATTATTATATATTAGCTTAATAGGGTTACCGTTATTATTTATTAATTATTTAGCAGCCTTATAAGCTTTATATATATCTTTAATATTTTTTAAGTATTATTACTAATAATAAAAATTTTTTTATTTATTAAAAGATATTTTTTTCGGAACTATTAAGCCTTTAAATATAAAATTTTAATTTAATAATTTATAGCCTTATATAATACCTATAATTTTATTAATAAATATTAAATCTTATTTTATAAAGGTAATATATTTATTATAAATAATATAATAATTATTAGCTTTTATATATTAGCTAATAATTAAGATAAGGATTAGGATAAATATATTTTATATATATATAATTAAATACTTTTTTATAGCTTTTTAAAAGGTAATATAAGTAAATATCTAGATTTTAAAGTATAAAAAAGATATTCTAATATTTTATAGGATTTTTTTAATTAAGCGCCGGAATAAAGCTTTTAGTATTAGCAGTTTAATATTTATTTAATATTATCTAATTTTTTAAAAGGTAATAACTAAAAAAAAATAAGGATAATAAAATAATAGAAATATATTAAAAAACTTACTTTTAAGCTTTTACCTTTATTTTTTAATTTTTATATTATTATTAATATTTATAAGCTTTTTAAAAGCGCTATATTTATTATTAAGGTATTTATTATTATATTACTTACTATTTACTTTAGCTATAGCTTTTCTTTTTTTATTAAATCTTATAAAAGCTATTTTAATTATAGCTATTAATTAATTAAAGGGTAATTAAAATAAAGATTAAAATTAAAATTAAAATAAAAAATATATTTTATAATTTTATAATAGCTTAAAAAGTCGAAATATAAAGTTAAGCTAAGCCGTATAAAGAGATTAAAAGCTTAATTTAATATATTAATAAAATAAAAAAACTAAAAATAAATATAAAATATAAATTATATATATTTAAAAGGCTTTAAAAGTTATTATTTTAATAAGTTTAAAGGGGGTTAAGGTTTAATAGTTATTAATATAATAATAGCTAATTATTTAGTAATATACCGGCTATACTAAATATTAATAATAGGTAGGTTAAATATATAAACTATTATAAGGCCTATATATAATAGCTTAAAAATATTTATAGGTAGCTATTAGCTATAACGTAATATATTAACTATTTTAAACCTATATTTACTTTTACCTATTTATAGCCTATATATATTAGTTTTCCTATTAATAAATATTAATTTTAAATTATAAAAGTATTTTTAATTATAATTAATTAATTTTTTAGCTAGCTTAATATATTAAATAAATATAAATAAAAGGATAAATATTTAATAAATCCTTATATTATTAAAGCTAATAAGTATATTAAGGCTATAATACTATAGAAAAAAGAAATATATAAGGCTAAGGATAGAATTATTAAGGCTATTAATAAGGCTTTTTAAAAGCTATAGGCTATCTTAAAATAGGTAGCTATATTTACTATTACTAAAAAGCTACTTAAAAAGGAGATAAAAAATAAAGTTTATAATAAATAATAAGTTTAATAAATAAAAAGCTATCTTAATTACTATTTTAATTAAAAATAATTTTAAAAAAGAAATATATTTAAATTAGATTATTTAAAACTATAGTATTATTATAATAAAATAAAATAATAATTATAAATTTATTTTAAATATTAAAAAGGATATTAAGCAATAAAAAAAGCAGGATATTATTTAATATTATTTAAAAAATATTTTCTATTTATATAACTTAATTAAAGGTATAATTAATTTTTATAAGGCTAAATCTATTATAAAATCCTAAAAGATAATTATTATCTATATAATAATAAGCTATTTTCCTAAAGCAAATAATTAAAATACCTTTCTTATTATTATTTAAAATATTTTATAAATATTATAAAAGCTTTATTTAAGCTAAAAATACCCTAATAACCTTACTTAT
Organism: Diaporthe ilicicola; assembly: GCA_023242295.1. Taxonomy (NCBI): domain Eukaryota; kingdom Fungi; phylum Ascomycota; class Sordariomycetes; order Diaporthales; family Diaporthaceae; genus Diaporthe; species Diaporthe ilicicola. Next base: position 19,926 of record JALPVH010000048.1, on the reverse strand, counting down.
CTTAAAGTAAATAATAACTTATAAAAGTAAATATAATTAATATAAGTAAGTTTATCCCGACTATATTAATTATAATTTAAGGTTAATATTTTATTAAAATTAAGCCGTTAATAAAGCTAAAAATAATATTATAAATAGTTTTTTTAATATAATCTAAAAATATTAAAAGGCTAATCTTATAAACCTATATCTAAAGCTATACTTTTATTAATACTAGGGTTATAAAGTAATTATTTACCTTAAAGCTTATAAGCTCTTTTTAAATTTTTATCTTAATATAGCTTTATAATCCTTTAAAAAGGTTTTTTTTAATAAAGTAGCCTAGGAAAATAAAGTTAAATTTAAATATAGCTTTTAAAATCTTTTAAATATTTAATAGATTTAAAATTATAATAGCTATAAATAGAAATAACTTTAAAAGGTTAAGGGTATTTTATATATTAGCGCCGATTTATAGCCTTACCCTATATATTTCCTAATTATATAAAAACTTTTTACTCTTTTTAAAGCTATTCTTTAGTATAAGCTTATCCGGATTTATAACCGTTTATTAAAAAAATATATAAGGATAAAAAAAGAAAAAAAAAAAAAAAAGCTTAATAGCTAAAAAAGCTATATAAAAAGATAATAAACTTATATATATAGGGTTATAATCTTATTTTAATTATTATTCTAATCTAAATATATTTAAATATAATTACTTTTTTATTCGATTATTCTAATTTAATAGTAATAAGCTAATTAAAAATAAATAAATTTCTTAAATATAATTATATAGCTTTTTATTAACTTTTAATAGGGCTTCTATATTTTTTTCTTGCTATTTATTTATTAAAGGTATATATAAAAGAATTATATTACGCCTTATTTATATTCGCTATTATATATATATATAAATTAGATTTATACGGAATTTTAATAAGCTATAATATATCGATTAGGCTAGATATTAAGCCTTTATAACTATATAGCCTATTATCCTAATATCTATTTCTCTTTTAAATATTAATAATTATAAGCTTAAGCTTATAATAATATTTATAAAGAAAAGGTTATTTAAATACTTACTATAGATATATATCTATAATAATAAGGATAATAATTTATATTTAGATAAGGGAAATATTATCTTATATAATAATAATAGTAAAACTAATTCTTATTTATAGTATTAAATAATATTTAAGCCTAAACTAGATATATTTAATTAGCTAGTTTTAATAATATCTTTTATAATAGAAATATAATAATAGCCTAAATAATTTTATTTAAATTAAGCTATATTAATATACTAGTTTTTAATTTTTACTTTATAAAACCTTTTACCTATTAAGCTTTTAGCTTAATAGCTTTATTAACTAAAAATTTTTAAAAAAAACTATAACCCTTTTTATATATAGGGTATAATAAAGCCCTACTATAGTCTAATTAGCTATATTTATAATAATTTATTTAATTTATATATTTACTATTAAATAGGGTAGTTAAATATTTCTTTATCTTTTTTATAGCTTAATAATTACTTTTTATTACTATTTTAAATCGCTAAATATATTTTAAGTAACCTTATATATAACTTGGTTAAATAAGGTAAATAGAATAATAAGTTTAATATTTTATTAAAGTTTTTATATTTCTTTAAAAGTAGTATTTATATATCTATTAATATATATTTTAATTATTATTTTAATTAAGGTTATATTTATATTTAGGCTTTATTTAAGGCCTTATTTATTATTTAACCCCTTATTTTATTATTATTATTCTTTTATAATTATTTCTTTAAATTAGGATTTTTTTTATTAGCTTTTATTTATTAGCTATAGTTCCCTTTAAAGCTTTTTATCTATACCTTTCTAACCTTTTTACTTTATTATATAATAGTAAAAGGTATAGCTTATTATTTAACTAGTATTTTTAAAATCTTATTAATATCCTTAATAAATAGCTATATAGGTAAATTAGCTAGATTATCTTATAATTTATTAAACTTTTTATCTTTATTTATTATTTAATTAGGTAGGCTTTTAATATTTAATAAATATAGTATAATAAGTAGAAAAGTATTATATTAATAAAATAAAGAAAAGAATTAATTAAAAGAAAGGTTAATAAATAATAAGAAAAAAAGATTTATATATTTATCTACCTATATAGGGTTTTTAAGTTTTAATTTATATATTAAATCCTTATCGCTTATTAAATAATATAATATATAATATTAATATAGCTTTATCTATTCTAATTTATTTTTTAATTTTTCTATTTCTTTATTTTAATTTTAATTTATATCTTTTATATCTTTTTTATTATTAAAGATATTAAGCTAATCCTTTCTATTCTTAAATCTATTTTTAAAAGCTAATAGTAATAATTAAAATTTACCTATACTAGATAAGTCTTTATTAAATATAAATAGTCTTTATCCTTTATCCGATAATTTATTATTAGATATCTAAATAGTTAATAAATTAAAGAATTAATTCTCTCTCTTATAATTACCTATTATTAGTATTAATAATAATATATATTACTTTAAAATAGAATATATTAAGGCTTTTTTATAATAGTTTTATTTATAGCTATATTTAAACTATTAATAATAATTTAATAAAAAGATAAAAGAAAAATAGTTTAATACTTAAGCTTATTTTTTTAATAAAAACCGAAAAAGTTTTAATATTTAGCTAAATTTTAATTAAGGTATCCGGATTATTAAGGGATATCTGGTAATAATATATAAGGTTTATAGTATTATTTTAATATACCCCTTTTTCTTAAATTAAGAAATATCTTTTATAAAGAAATATTTTAAATCTATAAGATATACTTATTTAATAGCTAATATTGCTTAAAACTTATCTTTTAATATTAGAAATTTAAAAGTTATTATTAAGCTAAATTTAAAGAAATTTTAAAAAAGTAAATATAATAAATTAATAAGCTTATATTTATAGCTATTTTATTTTAATTAATATTCTAATTAGATTATAGGTTAAGCTATACCTTATAATAACTTAAATATTTTAGTAATAATAAGAGCATTTTATTAAAATACTTATTACTATAGGAAAAAGTATAAATACCGGTAAAAATTTTATATTTATATAATAATATACCCTTAATAATTTATTTATTAATAAAGAATTTAATTTAAAAACCTTATATAAGGTTTTAAGCTAGCTTACCGAAATAAATATATAGTAGGTTTTTTTATTAAAGAGATTAAATACTAAAGTTTTTTAAGTTATTAATAATTAGTTTTATAAAGCCTTTAAATAGTTACTTTAGGGCATTATTATTACTTTTATTAATAAGGATTAAAATTTTTATTATATATTTATTAATATTAAGTTATATAATAAATCTTTATCTAAATAGATAATAATATAGCTTATAATAATAATATTTTAAAATTTAGGATTAGTATTATAAATATTTACTATTATAAGTAATAATATAAAGAATTTTTCTATATTTAATATAATATAGATAATTAATATAGATTTATCTTTTAAAAGGTAAATTCCTATAATATATTAAATTTCTTATATTAGCTACTTTTTATAGCTTAATAAAGGTATATTTTATAAAGAGATAAATATCCTAAAGGCTAAAATAAAAGCTAAAATTAAGTAATATAGGCTAAAAAACTTAAAAACCTTTATTTTAAGGATATTAAATAATAATAAAGGTAATTATAATTAGATATTATTTTATATATATTACTATTTTAATCCCTATTTTAATTATATTATATATTAATATATTTAATTTAAATTTATTAGCTTATTATATATATTAATATTAATTTTAATAAATAAAGTTACTTTAAATATTTATAAAAATATTATTAAAATTATAATAAAAATAATAATTAAATATTTTAACTTATTTTTAATATTTATATAAGATAAAGCTTAATAATAAATATTTTTATTTATATAAAAAAGCTATAATATATAATTATAGCCTTTATTAAAAAATATATTAGAAAAGAATAAGATAAAGATAACCTTAATTACTTAAATTATTATATTTTTACTAAAATAAATTAAAACCTTTTAAATAGCCTTATTAAATATATAATTCTAATTTTTTTTTTTATTATTAAATTTAAAAATAAAACGGAATTCTTATTTAATATAATATTATTTAGCTTTAGCTTTATTTTTAAAAGGCTAAATAATTTTTATTAACTTTATTTAGCTAAGTTTTAAATAGGCGATTATATTATAAAGTAATATTTATTAGGTATTATTATAGCTTATAAGAAAATATAAGTATATATTAAAAAGTTTATCGATTTAAAAAAGGTTTTTACTTTTATAATTCTTTTTTTACTACCTTTTAAAGAGATATATAATTATTAATAAAATATATTTAATTAGTTTAAGATTTAAAGTAATATTAAAAGGGTAAAAGATAAATATAAAGTGTTATTTAAAAAGGAATATCTTAAGTATTACCTATCTTTAAAATATTTATCGAAATCCTTTTTTAAAAATCTTTATTAAAATTTTATTAAAAAAGTTTTAAGCAGCCTAATAAAGCTATATAATATTATAATACTATATACTTAAATTATAAATTAAAAGCTTTAAAAGTTTTTTAATATTAATAAATATATAATAAATTAATAATAATAATAATTAATATCGTAATAGTAAAGTTATAATATTAAATAATATTAGAATTTTAGTATTAAAATAAATAACTTTTTCTATATATAATAAATATAGCTATAGATATCTTTAGTACTTTTTTATTTATAATTATATTTAAATATATATAAAGCTTTATAAATAATCTTTTTAATAATAATTAATATTCTCTTATAGTTAAGAATATTAAGGCTTCCCTTATATTCTATATTAATAGTAAAAAAATTAAAAAGCTTTATTAAGAATTAAAAGATTTTTAATATAATAATTATTATATTAAAAGGCTTAAAAAAACCTAATAAGCTTTTCGGAATATATATACTTTTTAATTTTATAATCTTATAAGTAAAAAATTAACTATTTCGGTAGTTAATTTTTAAACTATATAAGCTTAAAAGGATAATTAGATTAATATAGCTTAAGATAAATAGCTAAAAAAATAAAAGAAAAGGAATATTTCTATCCGATATAATATATAAAATTAATATAAAATATAAAGAATAGTAGATAAGGTAAAGCTAAATTATAATAAAAAAAAGGCTTATATATAAGAATAGTTTTCTCGGAAAAGGGTTAGAAATATTAAAAACTATAGAATCCTTTATAATAAAGATATTTAGAATTAAGATAATAATTAGGATATTTTATAATATCTTTTATTAATAGTTATAAAAAGCTTAATATATTAAAAGAGTTTTTATAATATATTACTTAAAGATTACCTATAGGTAACCGGGTACCTATAGGTAATTGCTTATATAAGTGGGTAATTAGGATCTGGGGTCTGTATATAGGTACCTATGGGTACCTATAGGTGGGTAATTCCTGGGCCTAGATGGTAGGTCTAGTGAAACTGAGTACGAGTCGAGCCAAGCAGTGTCGTGATAAATGCGGAGACAAATGGTCAATTGCTATTGAAAGTGACAGTGGGTCAGTTCCCCAGTGCCGCCGCAGCTGTCTTCAGTGCTTTCGACCCATTGATGCCTACCCTGACAAATAGCATCAAGCTGGAGGTAATCACGTGAATCGATGAAAGCTGAGCAGACGCCAAATAGAAGAGACCTTTTCCCCAGCTTTGATAGTGCGAAAGTAAAGAGGTTTTGGTCATGCGAGGAGAATATCGAGAACGGCCAAGCGGCCCGGAGCTTCATCAAAAGTAGACGCCGAGAAACCGAACTTCATGCTTTCCGGTTCCCCTCATCACTGCGTTCCCCAAACATCAACATTTGCAGTCACAACCGAAATCTCGCTGCTCGTCGGTATCGTAAAGCTTGTAGAAACATCGTAGACACCTTTGCCTTTGCAGCTTCGCCATGACGTCCAATCCAGAGTTCAACAATGAGACCACAGGCACGGAAGCGGCCAAAGCACTCGGGGCATCAATCAAGGGGAAGACGGGTTCGTGGGAGCCGCTGTCGAAGATCTGAAGACAAAGCTGACCTTTCTCTCCAGTCGTCATCACCGGGGTCAGTCCAGCGGGCATTGGGTTCTCTACGGCAAGAGCCATTGCCTCCCAGGAGCCAGCGACTCTGGTCCTGGCCTCTCGAACGGCGTCCAAGCTGGACGCTGCGGCAGCAGACATCCAACAGAAGTATTCTTCTGTGAAGGTCCACAAGGTGTCTCTCGATCTTGCGTCCCTCGACTCTATCAAGGAGGCCGCTGCTCAGATCGATACTCTGGTCGACCACGTTGATGTCCTCATCAACAACGCCGGCGTTAGCCACTTAAACAGGGGCGCTGTGCAGACCCCGGGAGACACTTGGGTCGACGCCAACTTCTTGACCAACCATCTTGGCCCCTTCTACTTCACATATCTCCTGCTTCCTCAGCTGCGTGCTGCGGCAAAGCCGGACGGACCAAAGGGGGCCACACGTATTGTTAATCTCAGCAGTCACGGCCATCGGCTGTCCCCTGTCCGCTTCTACGACTACCAGATCTATCACTATGTCTACGACGGAGTACCGGATAGCCAGAAACCTCCCAAGGGATTGCCTGAGGGATTTTTGAGGCTAGTCGACGGCTACCCAGGGTTCATCGGCTACGGGCAGTCGAAGACGGCCAACATACTGCACGCCACAGAGCTGTCCCGGCGCTTCAAGAAGAGCGGTGACAACATCCTTGCTATGTCCGTCCACCCTGGGACCATCGATACGGAACTATCACGGAATTTGGACGAGGAGGCCAGAAAGGTCATCTATGGCACGGCACCCCACGGCAAGTGGAAGAATCTAGACCAGGGCGCAGCCACGACGATTGTCGCAGCATTCGACCCGAAGCTTGCGGAGCTCGATATCGGTGGTGAGGTGTTTGGTTATATGTCCGACTGTCAACTGGGAGATGAGCACCTCGCAGAGCACGCGAAAGACACATACAATGCACAGATGTTGTTCCACGAGAGTGAGCGCATGTTGGGGTACAAGACTGGGTTGTAGGCAGGAGGACACTGCCATGACGGCTATTGAACTGTCTGTTCTTGCAAAAGTAGATGGCACACATCACAACAATGTCTCAAAAAAGCGCTGCAATCTCCTCAAAATCTCAATCTTCTGCATTATAACGTGTCTATCAACACAGTGAGAGTATCAAACGTTGTGTTATGTACAGACTTGCCTCTACCGTGCGTTCGTATTGCTCGCGAATATGTTTGGAAACGACAGCAACATTACTCGTGACGGTGAAGAATGCCTGGTAGCTTCTTTCGTGAAGCTGTCGCTTGTTCGCAAGAATCTGGGCCTCATAACTCAGTTCACCACTTAAGCCGCTCCACCAAGGAGGGCGGCCAAGCCACCAGCGCCACCAGCGCCGCCTGCGCCGCCTGTAGCTGCGTCGGCTATAATATTCGAAGTCAGCTTCAGCAATGCCGAGACGGGAATTTCACGAAAGCGGAATGTGACAGGAAACCATTCGCTCAGACTCCACCTCACAGGTTGCCGCCCACTGCGGGTTTCGAGGCAATGTGAGACAGTCGACGAGCATGGGGAAGGGTATCTAGGTATAGATACATGTGCCTGAGGGTGTGTGTAGTATTCAGAAGTTACTTACCACCACCTGCCGCACCACCGGCAGCGCCAGCACCACCAGCACCACCACCACTGCTACATGTTAGCTGTTTGTCCCATAGTTCAACAGAAGGGAGGGAATGTAATATGCACTTACGCAGCTCCTCCTCCAAGAAGTGCTGCCAGACCACCGGCGCCTGCTGCACCTCCCGCAGCGCCACCCGCAGCACCCGCTAAATGACTTTGTCAACATTTATCCCGATTGTAACATGGCTATGGAATATGGAGTGTCCAACTAACCTTTACCCTTGCCCTTACCCTTGCCTTGGTGGTGGCGAGGCTCAATCGCAACAGCAGACACGGTAGCCACCAGAGTGAGGACGTAGAGGAACTTCATGTTGAATTAGAGAATGGATGGAGGACCCAGCTCTGGGAGTGTTAATGAAGGATTTGAGTGTAAGAAAAATAACGGCACAGCCGGAGATTGCAGAAGACAAGAAGACTGGAAGTTGAGTGCGTAAATGCCAAGGAAGTAGAGGCAAAGTCCCAGTATGTTGGAGGTGGCATACTTTATACCACGACGAGCGACCACTCATGACTCTCTTTGAGGATGCGGCGTGGGTGATCTGCGTCGATCCTCCGCAAACTGCAGACAGCCCGACTGGGTGAGGCAATTGTCCGTTCGTAACATGGGAGGTGTGGTCTGAACTATCCTGAAGCCGAAGGGGTGGCAGTGACGAGGTTAGTTTCGTTTCAATGCTCGGACGGATGTCTGCCAAGCCACTGACATTGGCAGACACAAGCCAGCTGATGAATGACTGAGGGGAAAGCTAACGTCCAATAAGCATGAAAAAAAAAGACGATTCAAGCATGGCGAAAAGAACGGTTAAAGCGGCACTGTGTTTGAGGAAGCGAGTACGACAACCTCAGACGAGATGAGCCGCCCAGCTGTACCTGCGTCTCCGGCGCGAGCGGCAGGTCAAGTTTGAGTCTGTTGGTGACAAAGCAGCAGCCGCCGAATCGAATCAACACATCAACCCCGGCACCCACACGGATTTCTCCAAGCACACCACACCATGGAAACCTGGCCTGGATTGGAGAATAGGGGAAGACAAATCGAAGCAGTCTAGTAGGCCTCGACCGAACTTCATACACCCAGCCACACGGGACCCCTTCTCAAACATGACTTCGACCGTTGCTAAGCCGAGGAGTCAGGGAATGAGTCGCGAGAAATTGAAACATGCTCTGCAAAGTGCAGGGCTCCTGTTTAGGCAACCACCTTGTAATCAAAGGCGCGAGAAAATGCGCCTCTGGCTTCCGTCCAGGACCAGCCCGACACAAGACTCTGATCCGCCGTTGCTCGCCAACCGAGACTCCTTCTCGCAAAAGACGGCTCGTTACAGGAACTACATTTTGCTTGACCGGATGTCCGCGTCGTTCGTACCAGTTGACGCCAGATTGTGCTCAAGCCTGTCTCACGTTGCGGTGGACTTTAAACTCGGCGTACCGAGAGCGGCCCTTGATGTTTGAGGGGAAATAGGTAGCACTTGAGCTTACAAACGAAGCTGAGACTCTTACGCATTCACGAGCTGTTTTACGAAGTAACTTTAGTCATGCCCCTTTTCATATTTCCTTCTTGAGTAGACAACACATGGATGAAAGAGGCCATTATAATTTTTCCCAATAACGTCAAGACGTGATGTTAGTCAACCCTTGTCTTCACACACAGACGGCCCTGTGATCGCCGCCCGCTCAAAAGCTCGAGCAGCAACTACTATTGTAACAACAGTCTCAAAGGATGGCGTGGATGACCCTGCTACTTACGCCCCCTACTAGCGGAAGGAAGAAAGGCGGGGAAGCAATACCTCAGCTTTAATCCGTCAACGGATTTTCTCAAAGCGTGCCTGGTTGACATATCTATGGAGATGGGTTCGCTTGATCCCTCGAGCCAATAGCCAAGCAAAACCAGCAAAGTCTTGCAAGTATATTGAGGTTGGCACCTAAGGGTAAGCTGCTGTGGGTATCAAATCATGGAACGGATTCTCTGAGGGCACTTGACGTGGGTGGGAGTGCAAAGATGTGCATAGATGAGTACGGTCTGTTCACGTTTGCCTAAAGATCCATCCTTGTGTTTCTGTCAAGTTTGAGGAAACCTCACGGGTTCAAGTGGCATGCCCGATTGCTAGGAAGAGCGTATCCGAGACACTGGTCCCTTCGCCTTTGATCCTAGGTAACTGTCCTGTCAGATTGCGATATTTGCAAAGTCCCACGCACTGTGCTCGGGCGAATTGTAATTGCTGCGTGACGTTCCGTACAGCGGCTGTCAAGTCGACTTAAAGCCTGAGGAATCATCGTGACAGAAATCATGTCATGCCTGGTTGCAGCACGACTTCAGGACCAAGAATTGAGTACACAACCCCCGCGACACCACAGTGCAGACAAGCTGATAAAACAAGACGTGGATAATAAGAGCAGATTGTGAGGTTATGCGTGAGCAGGTGAGGGTTTTGGTATTCAGTACACATGTGCACTCCTCCGATTTGTTTTCAACAAAACCAACACCTTTTTATTGTGATAAGGAAGCCCAAGCAGCATCCCTGAACCCGCTCCACTTTCTCCATTACCAATTTTGGCCCTTCTCTATACGGGCTCGAGTTCTGGTCCAAGCACAATGCATGTTTACTGACGCCTACTAGTATATGCCTCTTGAGCCATAATTTTCAATATAAGCCGGCTTGAGGACGTGGGCTGTACTTCCTGTCACCTGACCCCGAGAGACCACCAGTCCTCGTGACCTTGTGAGATTCCACCACTTCATCATGTGTTTTGCTCGGGTGGGGGGGGGGGCGGTTTGTGGCTTTGCTGCCACTAGTTGACGTCCTTGAAAATAGTGGCCAATGGTATATGCTAACGCACTATTTGATTCCACAGAATGCTGCAGAAATTATTCCGACGGGTCCAGATTTGCTGCTGCTATTCTGGTCTTGGTGATGTTGTTAGTTTCCCTAGCCAGAGGGTCATCATGATACTATTGAACTAGTCACGGATAGTACCGTCTTCGAGGACCTCACCATCTCTGGCCCAGATAATTAGTTAGCTGCACCAAATCACACTTTTAATTGAAGGACTATATAATGTGTCGTAATTGCCGAACATAAAAAGGCAGTTCTTCGCTGCGCAACCTTCATCTCAATCCTGACCTCTGTTATCCGCACGAGAACGACGGGCACCAATTCGCTACGAAAACCCCCCAAGCACAATAAATCTTACCTTCACCAGATCAAAACCGCAGTAACAATCTTCGAACCAGTACCGAGCAACACCACAACATGTCTTCGCGATACCTCTTCGCTGGTTTCGTTCTGGCAGGCCTTTCGGTCGCGCACCCTATGCAGAACGGTACCAACTCGCAACCAACCCAGATTGTGGCTCCAAGGCCGACTGTCACTTCATCCTTGGCACATGCGAGCACGGTCAAGCCTCTCGATGCTCAGCTTTCCAAAGGACGTCATCATCATAATCACAAACGTGATGACTCCACTGGGATAGAATGGGGTGAGGTCGCCGCCCAAGGCATCAACGCTGGACTGGGCGCCGTCGACACAATCTTCGATTCGCTTCATCCGCTTTTTGATCGACCGGACAAGGAGTATTCATTCGTTACAGTCACTACTACAGCTACCGCCTCCTCGTCTCAAGCGCCACTCGTGCCAACCACCACCGCCTCCTCGTCTCAAGCGCCACTCGTGCCAACCACCACCGCCTCCTCGCCTGAATCAACCCAAACCGTGGTGGGGGCGCCTGGTGGATGCTACTACTACGATGCGGATGGGAAATTGGCTATGGGGGCCTGTTTTTCCTAGTAGACAGACAAGAAAGGAGTACACTCGAGTATGGGTTCAAGTGTAAGTCAGTTCTTGAGGCCCCTGCCTTTTGATTTCTCGCTCGGGAGACTCTGTCTCCTACATGTGCACATTTGCAATGAACCCATTCCTGACTTCATTAATAGGGAAAATGCCCGAGAATTTTGTGCTCTTGGACTCTTGTGATGTGATGGAAAGAATGACGGATAGCTTCCCCCTTGTTTACCAGTACTTGCGTGACGGAGGTCAACATGCACACTATTCTAGGGAGGATAGGTGTAGGAATAGTACCTAGGTAGGCAGTTGGCTGCAATTGGGCCTCATCGTTGAGGCCTACTCGGCCCGATAGATAGCCTGGCCTAGGGCCCCCTAGACTACCTAGGTAGCCTGCAGCCTTCGCCCTTCTGGCGATAGCTGCGACCAACCAACCAACACGAATCAATCAACCACCCATCGCGTACGCACGTGAAAGCAAGCCAACCGATAATAGGAGTGTAATTTGGGCTACCTCAGACTACATCAATTTGCCATGAACAGGCGTGGAACAGCCAGGAGGTGCCTGAAAGATGAGCTTCTTTTTACTACCTCGGAATATTTTCCCAATTCACTCAAACTGTCTTACCCAGGTAGAGTTTGTCGTCCTTTTGAAACACAAAGGTGTCTCGCTGATCCAATCCCTGGAGTGAAGTCTGTTCTTGTTGTTTCAACTGGCACTGAAAGTTTGCTGGAGAACCCAATTGAGAACGCTGCATACGTATGAGCGGTCAGGTGACTCCTCAAGGCTCAACCAGGGAGAGCTGCCGTAAAGCACAGCTTCTGAAGACTACCAGGTTGATCCCAGGTCACTGACACAGGTGTCTGCTTTTTCAGGATAGTTCAATCCGTTGAAAAGACTATCCTGAAGACATTGTGTCGGTGGCGACTTTCTGACGCTCATCGATATCACTGGTCTGCGCCTCGGGATCATCACTACGAGACGACGGCGGCAGAGGTCCACCGATGGATGCAGCCGCCCTCTTTCTATCCCGCCAGAGTAGGACTTGAATTGAGACAGTCACCACGACTTCAGAACACGCAAAGTTTTTGTAAGCATGTTACCCAATTGATGTGGTGGGGGGGGGGGGAACGCGGAAGTGACCTACCGAGCAATATTTGCATGATGATACACCAGAGGTACCCTTTCCGTGCCGCTGGGAAGTCCGTAGTTTTCCATACAAAATTCGGTGCCTGTGTTTTTGACTCGAGTTCAGCTTCTGATTCGAACGCCGCCAATTCTGATGCAACAGGGCGAATTGATCGGGTCTGAACTTACAACCGCCTGCACCACATAGGCGAGATCATTCCCCATCGCCACTACTAGCGCCCTCTTCTCAGTATCATCCGAGCAGATTTCGTTGATCCACGTCAGGATAAGTGGACCTGCTCCGTTCTAGGTAGCAGCATGTGAGAAAGACGAACTCATTTGCGATCCACGGGTTGTCATCACTCACGCCAATTTGACTCAACCAATAGACTACCATGCGGCCGTTGATGTTCTCGTACAGTGGCATTTGGCGCAAGAGGACACTGAATAGAAGCTGGTTCTCCGAGTCAGTGCGGACCAGGCAAAGCAATATTGCCAAGTCCAAACTCCTAATTGAGAAAAGTATGGAAAGGCTGAGAACTTACAGTGATAGCCGCGCCGATATATATAAAAGGCCAGCGCACCCCATGACACGGCCCATCGGAAGCCCAGCCCCAAATCAGAGCCATCGCTATGAAGATACCAGTGGTTGGAAGAGGCACTTTACGGACAATTTGAGTCAGCTGCGTTCCCCACGGACTGAACTCCTGGAGCCACTTACGATTGTTGATGTCCGCCACCGAAAAAGAAGTGCCTGGTACGGGGGCCGGAGTTTCGTTAAAGCTCTTCAACCAATACTGCAATGCCCGTATTAGTTATTTATAGATCTACCAGCAGAAAATGGAATCAAGGTGTTATTTCCGCCGGTAATCTTTTAAATTTATGATTGCCCAGGAACCAATGGCTTTCCAGGCAGCGTAGTAGGGGGCGCCACTCCTTGGGACAGCACTTACACCCATGGCTGGCTGAAGCCAGCCATTGTTCCAGACAACATAACACAATGCTGTTTTCCAGTAATCAATGTTAACTCAGTCCAGCAAATCTCTATACGGAGAGAATCCAAACATCTATAACAGCCGGCATGATACTTGAAAGCCTGGAAGGGGAAGGGGCTACTCACGAAGGAGGTAGGTATGCCAGCTGCAGAAGATCTTCTTCACCTTGGCCCGTGTCCAAGGCTGCTTCCCGGCTCGCCCAACAGCGTTCATCCGTTCCACCGAGAGCGTGTGCTCTGCCTCGGTGATCCACCAGGTCCTCCCGCCGCCTGGCATGTTTGGGAAAAATATGAACCCCGCCAATGCTATCGGTATTGTTATAATTCCGTCAACTACAAAAGTAATTAGCAGGTGACGCTTTGCTGTGATCGCTTGGCTCTGAAAATGTTGGCCAGCTGTCTGAAACCGCATTCAAAATAAATACCTATAAAGAGCCACTGCCAGCCAGCAAGTCCTCCCTCGCCGCTCAAGTTTGTGTACTGCAGGGTTCGAAATTAGTGGATGGATCCTTGACATGCATACGTGGATACTGAGGATAGGATGCCTCTGCCCACGGCCTGCCCTTTGGTTACAGCCCTGCACAGCGCTATCAGACAGCGTGTGGGAGGGCAAAAGAAGATAACAGACTTTTCCAGAGTATCAAGAACTGGATTTTGGAGTGACTTACAGCCGCCGCCTGCAGGAATCCGCTGAACATCTGACCGATAGAGCCGGCCAGCCAGAACACCATGGCTCGCTTGCCGATCTCACGGGGGGTGTACCATGAGCCCAGCATATAATGGATTCCTTATGAATTGTCAGGATAAGAAGACGATCAAAAGAACTCTCATACGAAATGCGTGCGAATATAACAGGGCACATCGTGTTCGTATACTCGAACAAATAGTGCTTCGCAGTTGTCGGCATGGAGCCACATCATTCAAGTGAAAAGGCCGCATGGGATATCCCGAGCGAAAGGAGAATCTTTGGAAGCTTACCTGGGTAGAAACCTGACCTAAGTGTGGAAAGTCAGCTTCCCTGGTTCAGGGCATATTATGGCTGTGGAGAACAAGGTTCTCGGACCAGACTCACTCAAAGAGGCCCACAAGAAATCGTAACGCGTAGAGAGAGTTGTAAGACTTGACCGATGCCGTGCATATGGTGGCGACACCCCAGCCGCACTCAAGCTGCGAGATGGGTATCAGCAGGGTGAAGGAATCCCTGGAATCCGCTCCGGGAGAAAACAAGCCAGAAATGAGACATACCATTGGTATTACCCATCTTGGAGAGACCCGTGTAAGTAAAAGGTTTGAGGGAATTTGTCCAATCACATATCCGACAGTGTAGACTTGGCTAAAGTCAGTAATCCGTTTGGGTATTCATCGATTGGAGAAGCAAACGTAGATAAATGTATGCACAGAGCCAACTCGGAATTCTCATCCTTCGAGGACATGACAATTCCCATTGGAAAATTGGACAAGGCAATGCGTGAGATACTCACTGGACGTGCTGGTCACAAGCTCATTGCCGTACATCTGTAGGTCTTCCTTCATTCCGCTGAGGAAGGCATTGTTGACGTTGGTTTGGTCAAGGTTCTTGAGGAAATAGCCGAGCTGAAGAGTGTTAGAGAGCGCGTGATACAAGATCAAATGACGGGGTCCTTCAGGTCAGCTGGGGACGCACCGAAGCGAAGGTCAGTATGAAAGCATCCAATTTGAACAACAGCCGGCGCTGGTCCTGGGGAAGTGTCCAGGTGTCCCACACATATCCCTTCCATGAACTTTTCGGCTTCGACTCGAGCGATTCTTGAGATGCGTCAAGCCTGGCTTCGGAAACATCTGTTTTCTCTGCGAGTCCCATGATGAACTGTTGCTCTGGATGCAGTGGAATATGTTTCCCCTGCTAAGATATCGCAGGTGAGGGGCATTCGGACGCAGCGTATATATCATGGCATAAGTATGGCCGGGAGTCATTTTCCTCATTATCACCAAATATCACGTCAGTCCCCCATGCAGCACTTGGGTTTCGCGAGCCCCCACTTCTCGGGCAGATACAGCGCACACGACAGGGGAACGAGATGTGTCGTCCAGACATGTCAACGGTCGAGCGACTCATACGTTTCTCGGCCTGGATAGTGTTTTTCGGGAGAAGTCGTTGCCTTTCCAGCCCCGTAGCTGAGGGCGGAGCTGCGCCTGAGAAGTCAGAAGGATTGCCGTACATCGGATGAGCCTTTTCTCCCACCACCCACCCACTCTTCGCAGCAAAAGGCATGGCCGACCCAATCTCAAATTCCCTGAACAAGGGTTATAGATCGATCAAGACAATGTTCTTTGAGTTGTTCCTCGAAGGAATGTGCCGGTCATCCAGTGTACTGTAGTAGCTATGTAACTACCTACCTAGGTACTTAGGTAGGAACCAGCCAGCCATTGAGAGGCACTTTGAGGCGGGGCTTCTCCACACATCTCCCGCAGCGTCTCGCTCACGCAGTGGCACCTACACGGGACTCCGATCAGGCAGCTTGCACAGCAGCCGTTTCAATACTGTACCCAAGCAGCATTGAGAATGAAGTCTGAGTAGCCCTCTGTTCTTTTGTGCTCAACCAATTCTTTCTTCTTCTGTTTTCCCCAGACTATGCAGCCTTTGCCTGAAGCCTCTGGCTACCGGTACCCACAATGTTTACGCCTCGAGCTTTGGGGCGGGGCCAGCCAACAGCAGCTTCTGCCTAGCATCAAACTTCCAATAAATATGGCCACCTAGGTAAGAGAGAACAAGACTTTATGTATGTTGCAAATTCTACTACTAAATCTGCAAAGGGACAGATTGCCGGTGGAATGGACATTGGACTTTAACCAAAGGGAAGGCCAATCACTGGCAGTCTTACTGTTAGTTAGGCTTGGGGCCCAGGGGTGCATATACACAAAAGCAGAAAGCAGTAGGCAGAAACGACTCGATTAACTAGATTCTTGGTTATTATTAGGTTAAAGCTATCGCCAGAAGGGCGATAGCTATAGGCTAGTTTAAAGGAAGCGTTTCGGCCGGACTATTTATCGGGCCGAGGGGCTACGGCTAACTAATTAGCTACGGCTATTATAGCTAACTACTGCCATTTTCATATTAGCAATCTTCCAATTTAGCTATAACTGCTATAGGCTTTAAAAACGCGATTTTCGAGGTTTTTTCCGTTATATCGAAATATTAGCAATAGCTGGCAGATAGCTAGCAGTCCAGGCTAACTAATAGCTAATTAAATAACTAACTAAATAACTAATAAGGCTATAAACTAATTAAGGGCTACTAGGCTATTAATAATAAAAGCGTTAATAGTTAAAATTATAGCTATTAAAATTAAAGTTATTATTGCTATAGCTATTAAAATTAAAGTTATTATCCGAATTAAAGTTATTATTATTATTAAAAAAAATATAAATATTTATTAATTCTTATTATACCTTAAAGTTCGGCTTCTTTTTAATCGGGGTATTAATTAAGGGAAAGTAATTAAAAAAGCTAATCCTTAATCTTTCCGGTATTAATTCCCGGATAAACTTCTTCTTCTCGGAATATTATTTTTAATTCCTAAATTTATTACTATCCGGCAATACTAAATATTTCGATAATTTAACCCTTAAAGTCTTTCTTAAAATAGAAAAAAAGCTTATTATTAACTATCTTACTTACCTAAAGCAAGTCTAGCTTATAAGCGAGGTATATAATAATCTTCTTAAGTAAACTCTTTTCTAGGTTTATAGCGGCCCTAAAAAGGGTAGGGTTTATAGCTTTCTAGCCGGTATAAATAACTTTCGGATAGGTCTTTTTAAGCTTTTATATATATACCTTATCTTTTTCGTTATAACAGTATTTATAATCTTCTTAATAAGCTTTATAATCGAGGGCTTTAAGGTCTTCTTAACGGGGGCCTTTAAGATCTTCTTAACAGGGGCCTTTAAGGTCTTCTTAACGGGGGCCTTTAAGGTCTTCTTAATAGGGGCCTTTAAGGTCTTCTTAATAGGGGCCTTTAAGGTTTTCTTAACAGGGCTTATAATCTTCTTTTTAGGCGGCTTTATATAATGCTTTATATAATACTATATATTTCTTTTTATAATTAGCGCCGATATAGATTTTTAGCTTATTCTTCGACTTAAATTCTTTACTATATTATAAATAATACTATTAGCTTACGCCTATTATAGCAATAAATAGCTTTATCTTAAGCAATTGTAATTACGATTATATATAACTTAAACTATAGCAGCTATAAGGCTAATATATTCTCTTTATAATATATAAGGGATAGGTAAATTAAAGGGGCCTTATAATCGGGCTTACGGTTAGGCTTATAGTCTAGCTTATTACTAAGCTTATAATTAGGCTTATAATCGGGCTAAAAGAGGTTTATAAGGCAATTGCTAATTAAGTATTAGCTAATAGGTAATCTTTAATAATAGCTAATATAATTATCGCAATAGCTTTACCTTATTAAAAATATTATAATATTTATTACTACAGCTTATAACTAGCTTAAAAACTATTTACTTATAAGTAATAGTTTCGGTAAATAAACGCTATTACTATACAGATTAACTAGTAAAGTTATTTCTTTAAAAAGCTTTTTTTTCTTAATTATAATAGTAATTACGATAGTATTAAGGAAAAGGAAAGAAAGTAATAGAAATATAATTAGGATCAGAGTTGTGACATGTATATATATATATTATATACCTAATATATAAATATATAAATATATATGTATATTTATATATTATATACCTAAGAATTTTTTGTATATTATATATTATATATTGTATATTGTATATTGTATATTTATATATTGTATATTTGTATATTGTATATTATATATTATATATTGTATATTGGACGGCTTATATATTTATATATTTGTATATTAAATATACAATATATAATATACAATTTAAAAATATATTTTTAATATAAAATAGCTGGCTATATAGAGCTGTTTTAGCGTATAAAAATGTTCTATTTAGTTTTATTATATCTAAATCCCTCTTAAAGCTATAAATACTAATACTTAAGCTAAAAGTAGAGTTATAAATATATAAAAGATTAAAGTAAAACTAATAAAACTAGATTTAATTTAATAGAATAAACTTAATAAAATAAAACTAATAAAATATATTTTATATAACTAAAAGAATATAATTAAAGGAATATAACTAATAAAATAGAAAGAATATAATAGAAAGAATATAATAGAAAGAATAATAGAAAGAATATAATAGAAAGAATAGAATTTATTATATAAAAGATTTAATAAAACTAATAAAACAAATAAAATAAAACTAATAGAATAAAACTAATAGAATAAAACTAATAGAATAAAACTAATAGAATAGAATTAATAGAATAGAACTAATAAAATAGAACTAATAAAATAGAATTAATAGAATAGAACTAATAGAATAAAACTAATAAAATAAAACTAATAGAATAAAACTAATAGAATAAAACTAATAAAATAGAATTAATAGAATAGAACTAATAAAATAAAACTAATAGAATAGAACTAATAGAATAAAACTAATAGAATAGAACTAATAAAATAAAATTAATAGAATAGAACTAATAGAATAAAACTAATAGAATAAAACTAATAGAATAAAACTAATAGAATAAAACTAATAGAATAAAACTAATAAAATATTATAAATAGTTTTATTCTTACTCTTTTAAATTAAATTAGTTTTACCTTTAATTATATTAAATTACCGTACAGAATATTAATAATAATTATTATAATTAACTATATCTCTCGAACTATTTTAAACTCTTTATTATTATTCTTTTAAAAACTAAAAAAAATGGATTCTTTTAATTCTTTTATTGCTGGACCTTCTAAGCCTTTAAACCTTGCTGATAGTTAAATATTAAACCCTAATGATTCTGATTATTCTGATAGCAATAATAGTATTATATCAGTTAATAATCCTTTTAAAAAGCTATAAAAAAAAACCGAAAACTTTAAAAATAAAAAAGGAAATAAAGATAATTTTTCTTTTAAAATACCAAATTTATATGTAATAAATAAAGGGTTATTTACTTATAAATTATTAAATATCGATTATTTAATACCTAGAAAAGTATTATTTAAATATACTATACCTAATTGCCTTTATAAATATACTTATAAGGCTACAAGGGCTTAAATTGGGTTTAATAGAGCGTTACACTATAAAGAAAAATATAAAAATATTGCTTATAATAAGGAATTAGAAGCTTATTTAATAAAAAGCAAGTATATTAATATATAAAGTATTTAAATATTAT